>VMBQ01003841.1:0-94309 GCA_007657795.1 Dreissena rostriformis
TCGGATTATCGGTGTTTGAAATAACGGTGTTGAAGTGTATAACGTTATGTGACATACGAGCTAGCAAGCGAAGATGAAGTGTTGTTCTAAAAATAGAAACTACAATAGTCATATAAAAGTCAGATTTAAGAAAATCGCCGATTTATTTTGAATTCAGTTATTTGCAAGCCTACTGTCAAATGTGTTGGTTACTTAAGGATATATATTTTTTTTAATTGAATATTTTTTCTAACTTCAAAAGGTATTTGCATTTATTTATGTTCTGTTATGTAAAATTTACTATGCTGCGTTTTCCTATGCAGGTACATTATATTCCGAGTTTTATTATTATGCCTGTGATATTATGCATTGTGTGCGTTATTTTATGCTGTGCATACGCTTACATTACTGATACTTGGATGAAATCTAAAAGGTTTCACGCAGTGAGATTATAACAAATTAGAAACCAATGCAAACATTTATGTTCGAACGTTTGAAGGAACAAGGATACATGGCAGTTTGTTTTTATATTTTTGGAGTCTTAAGATCGTACGCTATTTGTACTATTTTGTTAGAAATGTAGTACAATAGATTTCTTACATTGATATTTATTAAGATAAACTCTCAAAGTCAAATCCTACGCACTTAAAGATTGAGTGTAATTACGGATCAATATGGAGAACATTTTATAACTGAGATTGATAGAGGTTGTGTTCATTTATATTATTTTGTGGATTTGTTATATTTGAAGCCCACTTACAGCCCACTTAAATAGTATACTGGTTATTTAACGAGCTCACAGTTCATGATACAGTACTAAACAGATCGAGGTGTATCAAATGGTGTAGCAAATATGTTACTTAATTTTCACCAATCAATACCTAACGTTCCACGATATTGACCGCAGTGGGTAGTACCTTGAGGTCGCATGATGTGCTGTACATGAGTGTCAATAACGATTTGAGCTCTGCCACAAAGCTATAACTCAGGCCATTACGTGACATGCGTATGTATTATAAATAATACAATTCAATACATTGTATATTATTTATTGCACTTTAAATTGCATATAATTTTCCGCCTACCATTTACTGGTATCACATCTATTATCACAGTTTAATATTGTTTCAAGTGCACCACTCAGGCTATTGATCTATGTGTATGTCATGATATTAGCTATCTTTATCGATCTATTACCTCCTATTAAATACTGACGTCATTTTCCATAAAGTATGTATTGTGTTTTTGAATTATTTGTTTTTAATCATGCGTCACAGTTGGAGTTCCAGAACAAGTGGTAATTCCACAAAGTGTTGCATTCGTTGTTAGTATATTGTATAATACTATCACGTAAACTTGCCGGTCCATATTTATAAAACAATTATGTTTTTGTGTGCTGATAGCCCACGCCTTTGTATTCATATCAGTTATGTGCACGTTCATAATCATTTAAATGAATATATAGTTTAATGCATTGATAATTCAATTGTTTGATGTCATACTCAATAATGCCCATGATATGTCATTTGTGAGCTCCCAAACAAAAGATATCATACACCATCAATACACATATTTGTTATATTGCCAGAGCCCGTACGCTAGTCTATTGTCTTACCAATGTCGATTGATGATGTGTCTTGGGTTTCCCAAAACAACTGGTAATGTCACAACGTTGTCAGATTCGCTTACAGTATGTCTCTTTATACATTTCAGGTGTGTTAATCCGAAGGTCTATAATGTATGAAACTAATAATGACAGTTATGTTCTTTTGTTTGATTCTTATTTTATTGTTAAGCACATTTAATATCAATACCATCCTAACTTTCAGCAGATGTCCACAAGATGTCATTGACAATGGATGCTTTAAACCAATGCCAATGTGACTTTGCCAACGTGATATGCAAATGGTTACCGGAGCAACGTGGCGGCAAATCAAAGGCGGATTTAGCAAAAAATGGTCCACCTGATACTGGCTGTCAGCAGGTTCTTGTTACCGTATCCGGAAATGGGCGTGTTCGTCTGACGACACAGAGGTTCTTTCATCAACAGCCTTTCAATTATTTACTTCAGACAGAAAACAAATCTTATTTTAATAACATGTTATTACGACACATTTTTTATTTACGTTCATGAGAAATATATTCACAAAATAGGATCGAGCATAATGGTTATTATTTGTAACTGAAAACATATGAATTACACGCCAAAAAATGCGATATTCATACATTTCGTTGCAAAAGACAACTTCTATAATTTGAGCACGTTACGGAAAGCATATGCAAAGCGAGAACATAAATTGAAAACATGTTAATTGTCTTGTTGATTTGTTTCAGTTTCCTTGAACATGCGATAAACATCTATATATCTCTTGAATACACGACTACATCGGACAGTAACATCACCGCGTGTCCGCTGCAGATATTGTTCC
Source organism: Dreissena rostriformis (assembly GCA_007657795.1). Classification (NCBI taxonomy): domain Eukaryota; kingdom Metazoa; phylum Mollusca; class Bivalvia; order Myida; family Dreissenidae; genus Dreissena; species Dreissena rostriformis. Next base: position 2,409 of record VMBQ01003841.1, read on the forward strand.
CGTCTGGTTTTCGTAAGGACGACATCATGATATCCGCGGAAGGCGAGATTCGCTCCAGTATTCAAGGTAGTGCGGCTTTTCATAGTTTGTTATAGCATAACATCCAGTCATGCATATGATATCGGTGGATTAAAGTGGTTTTATTATAAAGCCTTAGAAAAAAACAGCCATTTGTTATAACAAGGTCATGATGTAGGTATTGGATGATTTATTGGGAGAACAAATTTTCTTTCCTTTTGTTTGTTTTGCGGTGATAAGCTTAACGTCTCTCTTAAATAATATGTGGTAAAGTTTCAGAAGTCTTCAATATTCCGAAATGAACACAATTGTAGATTACGTCATTTACCAAGCAAATGTCATTTAAATACAAACACGTCGTTATTAGGATACCAATATCACACCATGACTTCAGTGTGTATAATATGTATCGTGCTATAAATAGACCTCTGGGATTTCCAGTTAACAATACTACATATTTCACCTATACTGTTATAATAAGAATGACACTTATGCATATTTTTACTGTAATAATAGGTTGTTCTAAGTATCCTAAAGCAATTTTCCTTATAACGAATACAAAAATATGTTTCCATTTATTTTAATTTTAGAAACCCCGAGTCTGTCTGTAGATAAACGCACTAGACTTCATTCCGAAAATAACACTCGACAAATTGATATAAGCAATGACAGTACTACAAAGGGTTCGAATATACTTGCTGAAACACTTAAACCCTGTGGTGAAAAGACTGGCAATGCAACAAACAATGAACGTTATACATCTGAAACACACACTAAAGGAGCTGAACGTGTAACCGATATTGAAATTCCAGACAAAACAGATTTTACCGAAGGTGCGCAGAAGAGAAAGGGTCACTATAGAAACAGTAGTGAATGCATGTCCGTTTCTATTAGAAACGCTGATTCGTGCCTTACACATATGGACTGTAGGGGAATTGCAGACAATTACAGCCAAGGCTTTGATGAGTGTGACGGCTTACTAAGTCTTGAAGATAACACTGTTGTTAAAGCTGAGTTCAAAACAGATAGAGTGGGAATCGAATATTCATTTAATGATCTGAATCGGAAAACACCGACACCGTCAAAGAATCACAGAACATCCGCTCAATCAAATCAAACTGACAACACTAGACCGCTTCCGGGTGGCCAAGCCAAGGAGAAGACTTCAACTATTGTTAACATGAAACCATCCATCCAGAAAGGTTTACTAAACTGCTCGATGAGCTAGACGTGATGGACCTGTGTGATCATCTGTACGAGAGGGCGGTGGTTGACTTCAAGTTTCACAGTACGATGTTTGAGCTGCACTTCAGCCGCCGAAATGTCAGAGACATCAAACGATACATGTTGCTCCATCTTTCCAGGATAAGTGTCTGCAAGAACCGTATGATTGACGCGCTTTATGGGTCGGCGGAGTATAGATTCATTCCAGTATTCTTTCCCGAGGAGAAAACATGAGATTTTGAAGATATTAACATTTATTGGAGATTCAATGTGGCAATCGGATTAAAAAACAATATATAATAATTCCATATTTTTTAAAACAAATAACGTATAAACATCAGATCCGTGGATTAAATTTGTGAAGGAAAGATGGCTGCAAAGCTCAATTCTTTGATAATAAACAGAGAAGCCGTTTATGGAAGGCGGTGCGCGCTGAAAAATATCTGATTGTCAAATAACTTTGGGTAATTAGATGCCATTAGTATAAGAGGTCGCATACTAAAACTGAAACACATAAACCAAAACGTAGAAATTAAACGTTCCGATAAATAGTTTTGAGTAAAAAATATATACACATCACGTGCACAATGTAGTAACGAAACGTGTACGTAAACTTTCTATTTGTAGTTTGAGGGAGCCATTTGTTTTTACGTCTAGTACAATGTAATTTAAAACATGACGATTTTATTGTATATTGTATTACATGTAGCTGCAATGATAACGATTCGTTTTTTTATTGCTACATTTTGTTTCTTATATGCGTGTTATTAATAAATATATTTTTATTTTGTGTTTGCACGAATCAATATATATCGCATGAATTGAAAATACATATATTTAGATGAAAATCAGTTTGTGCTTATTAAACGTAAACTCAATATGCCTTAGTGTATACTTGAGTCCTGGTAAGTTTAACACATGTTGCGCGCAATCTGCTTTAAACAATTGTTTACCGTTGCCTCATTGAAATATGACATAGAGCAGGCGATCGATGTATAGTTCGCCAATATTTACCAGGCAGTGACCTTAATGCATGAACATATTGTAATATCCTATTATTAATGTATTTATCTGTTAATCCACAATTTCACAGACTGATCAAAATGCAAAAACTTAAAATTACCCTTAAAAATGACCAATGTCCAGGTTCAGAGGGCTTTAAACGGATCAAACAATATTTTCGATTAGAATAGAGGATGCCCAGAATATCATTTTTTCCATATCTTAGAAACAAAGTAGCATAACTTGTCTCCAAAAGGAAGCTGAAGCAAAACATTAGAAAGATAACTGAAGACCTATAACTTTATTAAATAAGATTTATAAACAAGCCTCAGGACAGGTCCATTAGCATATACACTTAAATCCCATCTACCAACACTTATTTTCGAAACATAAAACAGGTTTTGTCTCTGGACTTTATATTGTTGAGAACACACGACTAAAATACATGCTATTTTGAGTTATTCTGAAAATCACAACATTCCCGGACTTATGATGACGAATGATATTGAGAAGGATTTGTATACGTTATCTTTTGTAAAAATGAATTTAACACTCGTAAGTTTTTATTTACTTTTCGGTCCATTTTTAAAAGATATGTTTTCTTAACAAATACATTAATCATCTTTACAACTTAATGGTTACATTTCTGACAGTATCAAAATCGGCTGCGATCGAAGACAACGAGACGCTTTATCTCCTTACATACTTATTTAAGGTGAAGAGGTTTTAGCAACTAAGAAATAACAATGTGAACATATAATGGTTATTACTTGTGATGGTATAGAATACAAAAAAATCTCAGTTTAGTGATAACGCATCATTGCTGTTAGATTGCTAAAAAAAGACTAAACTCAGATCCTTATATGCCCTATGAATTTTCTTTATTTTCGTGACTTTAAGATAATTTCGGTAAAACACTTGTTATTTGGATAGGGGCATAAAAATACACGTGTCGTTCTAAACACAACATATTCAACCGCCCTTGAGATATATTGAAACTGAAGATTTAAATTGTCGAGCATTGTTTTTGATGTCGATCTGCAAAAAAATGATCATGCTTATGGGTTTTTTTTTTCAGAGAAATTAACTCAAACTGAATGAAACAATGGGATACAAGAAAACTGACACAATTTGGACGAATAACTGTTTTTACTCATTGTATGTTTACTGTCCCGACACTGAAAATGCTTAATGATCTCCATGAACAAATACGTAATTTTGTGTAGAAAAACAAACCACATAAGATAAACACTCAGACAGCTGTTCAGAGATATGATATTGTCGGTCTAAATATGGTTGATGTAATTGCATATTCAAATAAAATAAAGATATCATGGTTAAGGGAGTTATACACACGTAGTGACATTAACTTTGCAATCCTGGTTCGTTCCTGGTTAACTTGGGAAAGTCAATTTTTGTTAAGATAAAAAACGATGAAAGACGACTATTGGATCTAAGTGTTAAATTGTTTTGACTGCGTATCGACCCTTTGGAAATAAGCGATACGGTCGATATTTTAAACATGCCTTTGTGAAACAATTAATTTATAACGTGATAATACGCCTATATTCTTTTAAATTTCGCATGACGGAGGAATCAGGTTTGTTAACATTTATCCTTATAAACTTAAACAAATGTTTAGAAAGATCATAGAATGACGCAGTAACCGGTTGAACAAGAATTTTATCCACTATGAAGGCCTCGTTGCTACAGTTAAAACATCCATAAAGACAAAAAGCTACGTTAACTGATCATCAAGTTCATGTATATGGCCCCGCACTGTCCTGCTATTTTAAATACTGTGTATGTTATGAGAGTAAAAGCATAGCTATGTATAATGAGTTTTTTTTTGTAAATAATCCAAAATGGAAGCATAAATAGGATTGGTTTGAAATTCAAGTACAAAAATAGAAATGTATTTGTAAAATAAGTATTTTATATCAACAATGAAAAGAGCTTGCAATGGTTTCAAACATGGATAATTAAGCACATTCACTTATTTTTTAAGATGAGCATAATGCACAGTAATTTTTGTACCGTATAAAACACATATGAGGAATCGATTACCCATCTTTTTGGACATGTGAAATTACAAGAATATTAATTGCAAATGTTGCGAACTGTTTTTCATGTGCCCTTGGAAGAAATATGATTAATACTTTGTTCTTGGTAGTTTTATAAACACAAATGCAGAATATGAAATACTATATATGGAGATGTAACGTAATAACGCATACACAAATAACTCAATTACTTGTTCTGCGTTCTTTATTCAGTGTTAATACAAAATGTTCAAGTCCAAAATTGCATTCCATAGTGTTGCCTTTGCGTCGATAAGCTCTGTTAAATAATATGTTGTACCGTTTCAGAAGACTTTAATATTTTGACATGTACACAATAAAAGCTTAGGTTATTTACATATCAAATCTTATTTAAATAGAAGAACATCGCAACGAGGATACCTCTATCACAACATGGCATCTGTTTGTATATGTATCGTGCTATCAATCGACCTCAAGGATTTCCAGTTTACAATACTACACAATTCACCTATACTGCTTTTATTCAAATAAACATGTATTGAAATAGTTGTAAGTTTATAGAGAATGCCACCTTCCCGGTAAGCATGTTTCTCTGTAATAATATTTTCCCAAATATATCTTAAGACATTATACTTGTAGCAAATACATTAAATATTTTCACATTTTTATTTTTATTTTAGAAACGTCGAGCCTGTCTGCGGATAAACGCACTAGACTTCATTCCAAAAGTAACACTCTATTAACTGATATAAACATGGACAGTCCGGTAAAGGACTCGAACATGATCGTTGAAAAACGGAACATATGTGATGAAAAGATTGATAATGAAGCAAATCCTGAACGGTATACATATGAAACAAACAATAAAGGAGCTGAAAATCAACCCGATATTGACAATCCAGACAACGAAATGGTAGACAACACTGACATAATCGAAGGTGGGCAACAGAGAAATGGTTACAATAGAAACAGTAGTGATTATATGTCCGTTTCTAACAGATAACAATAACAACCAGCGCTTTGACGAGTGTGACGGCTTACTTCGTCTTGAAGATAACACTGCTGTTAAAGCTAAGATCAATACAAATAGAGTTGGAACGGACCATTTATTGAATTATATGAAAAGAAAGACATAGCCATCGCCACATAATGACAGAACGTCCGCTTCATCAAATAAAACTGACACCACTAGAACGTTGTCAGGTGGCCAAGCAAAGGAGAAGACTCCAACTATTGTAAACGTGAAACAATCCATCCAGAAAGGTTTCACTGAGCTCCTTGATGAGCTAGACGTGATGGACCTGTGTGATCATCTGTACGAGAAGGCGGTTGTTGACTTCAAGTTTTACAGTACTATGTTTGAGCTGAACTTCCGCCGCCGAAATGTCAGAGACATATCCCGATACTTGTTGCTACACCTTTCCAGGATAAGTGTCTGCAAGGACCGTATGATTGACGCGCTTTATGGATCGGCGGCGTATAGATTTATTCCAGTATTTATTCCCGAGGAGAAAACATGAGGCTTTGTTAATATTTATATTTATTACCGAACCAACATTTATTTCAGATTAAATAGTATATAGATTTATTACCTATTTATTGCAACAAAGCACGTATTTACAATATTCTCGTGATTTAAATTGACCATTGTGAAGGAACGTTGAAAATAAACAGCGACTTGTATTGATCTTTTCAAATAAGATCTGTTTTCCTAATAAATACATAAGCATATTTACAACTAAATGGGTTCATTTTTGACAGTATCTCATTAGGCCGCGGTAGACGACAAGAAGACCCTTTATATCCTTACGTACTAATTTTATGTAAAGAGATTCTAGAAACTAAGGAATACCAATTTGAACATATAATAGGTATAACTTTTGATGGTATAGAATACAACGACATCGCAGTATAGTAATGCATCCTTGTTGTTAGATTGCTCAGACAAATCACCAAATTCAGCTCATAATTTGCTCTACGAATTCCCTTTATTTCTAGGACTTTAAGGTTATTTTGATAAAACAAACGTTATATGGATAGGGACAGTAAAATACACCTCTCGTTCTATAAAACATATTCAAACTTATGTGGGATATAGCAATAGTATTACATTTTTGAGCATTATTTTTTTATTTCGATCTGCAAAAAGAGATGCTAAAAAGAAATTCCGAGAAAAGTAACTAAAGCTGAAAACGTAATAAAACAATTGAATAGCAAAGAAAAGCCACACAATTTGGACGAATAACTGTTGTAAATTCCCTTATATATCATATATTTACTCATTGATCTCAATGATCTTCATAAAAAATACTTAATTTTGTTTGGGAAAACAAATCTTATAAGATCAACACCGAGACTACTGTACAGAAATACGATATGGTCGGACTAAATATGGTTGATGTAATTGCATATTCAAAAAAATAAATAAAGCTATACTATTTAAGGGAGTTATACACACGTAGTGACAGTAAATTTGCAATCCTGGTTCGTTCAATGTTTAATAATCAAACACTTTTAAAATTGGGAAGTCCTATTGTGTTAAGATAAAAAAACAATTAAAGACGACTATTGGATCTAAGTGTTGAATTGTTTTACTGTTTATAGACTCTCAGTATCAGTGGAACAAATGAATGTTATCCACTATGAAGGTCTTGTTACTACAGTTAAAAATACCTTAAAGAAAAGGCTACCCTTACTGATCATCAAGTTCATGTATATGCACTGACCTGCTGTTCTAAATACTGTGTATGTTATGAGAATAACAGCATGTATTTGTAAAAAAAGCAGTTTATATCAATAAGGAAAAGAGCAGGCAATGGTTTCAAACAAGGATAATTAAGCACATTTATTTTTAAGATGAACCTAATACACAAGAATGTGTGTACCTTATGAAACACATATGAGGAATTGATACCTATCTGTTTGGACATGTGAAATAACAATGATATTAACTGCAAATGTTGAGAACTGTTTTTCATCAGTTTTAAGAAGAAATATGAGTATTGATTCATTATTGGAAGTTCCATTAACAAAACTGAAAATATGATATACTATCTGGAGATTAAGCGATATATGTTTATGTGTAATAGAAATAAAAGTGTCCAAAATTTATATGGACAAAATAACAATCTAAAATATATCTTGTTATATATAAAAACATGCTATAGGTATTGATTACAAAAATTAATTGGTGGTGATCCTTAAGTGCGATACTTCACAACGCCTTGAGGTGCATTCTGACTCATGTGAAACATATAACATTTAATAACTCACACATTTTGCAAACACCGTGAATTGAAACCATGTTAACCAGACTGTCAAAATGGAATAACAAATTAATAACCTCAAATAATTAATAATAATGTGTGATTAATCATTATTATTAAACCTTTCAATTGGTCATACTTATACACTTTAAAATATTTAAATTATCATTATATATAGGATATGTTGTAAAATTATATTCCATTGATACATCGTTGATCTTTAAAATATTGACACAATTATGAATGTTTGTTATAAATAGTTCTTAATTTTCCTATTCAATTCGTCGATTTTGATCAATATCCGCCTCAAAACTGCACCGAAATTGAATATGTTGCGAACTAGGATCTAAACACAAACATTATTAGTTATAGATCTTTGTGCGAATTAAATTACAACCACTGCATATATTTTAAGACTTTCAGTATCGGTTGTTGACTTAACTTTATAGGTCATTGTTACACAGCTTGTATTATATGACTGTATGCGGTTTGCGTGCACGCTATCAACTCTTAATTCAACGCTCGTCTTTTGTTGGAGAAAATGGTCAGTGATTTTATATCTGCGGTCTAATTATTCTCATTCTTGGAACACTCGTTAAAATTTCAAAAATATTAATTTTGCTTTTATGCTTCGTTATCCGTGAAGGACAGTCTTGACATTTACTAACATATATTTCAATTCGTTTTTTCGTCAGCCAATCAACTATTGTAGGCTCATTTCGTCCTCAAACAGAGTTATCTTAAATACCTATGCATTATTGAAATCCAACAGTTCACCGTGTGCTTTCTATTCAGTTCAATTCCTTGTTTTCTTATGGATTTACCTTTAGCATTAGAAACCAATACTGAGTAGATGCATTACTGCAAGCAAACCCTTATGGTTCGATTGTTTTTATGAATCTATTTATGATCACATCGCCAATTGTTCGTTTTTTACAAGAAAAGCGTTTCAATCAAAATATTGACCCACGAGTACGGATGTATTGAGCATCAATAACAAGTGATTTCGTTAAGTTGCTGTGCTTTTGTAGGGTGCTAAAATCCTTTATCTGGGTTGAGGAATTGTAACCATAGTGCTGTTGTATATTTACACATATTTTAGTGAAGTGTTTTGTTGTTGTCTATTGTGATTGTCAATATCATATTTGAACATAAACCTACGCTGCAACTTACATTTTTGTCATTATTGATGTTCATGTGTCAGAAGTAAATGAAACGACACGTGGTATATGACACAGTAATCTCACAATAATTCAGATGACTTATGTTAACGATATGTTGATTTTTTGTTTTTTCTTCGCATATGTCTTATAAGTATTGCTTCTGCATTCAAAGTCAAAGTTTAAGAAAACAATTACCGAATACTTAAGGATTCTCATACATTTAATGTTGCAAACCCTCAATATTGTTTCCCCCCATTTTTAAATCATTTAATAACAAAATATTATCTAATGAATATAGCTTTTGATCAGTAAAAGTTTATTTAGAATATATTTGTACATACATGCCTTATATATCCATTCATAATAGCGAACGAGGTGTAATAAGTGGGAACAAACAATAAACACACACCAATGTTGTTATCTCCCTTACGAAATCCTGAGAAAATACAAATCTCTAGTCGTAATTTATTAAAACAAATAATAATTTCTAAGGAAAATACAAAGTTTGTGAATATACTTTTTTCTGATGTATCCTTGATCGAAAAATAGAAGAATACTTTAGTTTCAATATGTAAATGATGGATAGTTCATAATCAACTCATATCGTAACCAAACAATTTGTTAACATGGTACCTACACTAACCAGGAAGTAATTACTCACCAAAAACCTTGGAATTCAAAACCCGTTTTCAATAAAGTATAAAACAGGGCAATTTGGACATGCATAGACTTGTTCGCACTTTTTTAATTGAAACAAATGTCAATTAATGTATTTATTACAACACTATACTATTTAGAAAAGTCTTAACTAAGTGTCATAGCAAAGAACATATATAAAAAGAGTTTGACACCCGCGGGTATTATTAAAAATAAATATTAAAAACAAAATCTTGTCTTAATTTCGACACATTATCGTAGTTTCACTCACATACTCGATCTGACCGTTCAGGGAAACGCAAATGTACGAAATGGTGTAAGGTGATAAGTAGCAATTTCATTAGATATCTAATACCTTAAGAAACATAAATAAAATCACGATAGGAGTACAAGCGAGCAAGATGGCCCATTGGAGTTTGCAAATTGGAATGTTATTTATCACAGTGTATGTTTGGTGGCGTTGGTCTTCCCTATAAAATGACAATACAACACCTAAACTTCGCGACGATAAAATATGTTGTATTGGAAGTGTAGATTCTTATTTCATAAACCATAGCCAAGACGATTGGGTCTAGTATCAAAATTACTATAGATGTTTTGCCATTAATTATTTTCGTTGACTTCGGTGAAAATGAAGAGTTTAATTGCCTAAGGAATTACTGTTCGTCAAAGGACCGAACGTTATATGCAATCCTTAATTGACCAGTAATTTTGAATAAGTGTTATGTTATTGACCATGATACCATTGTCGACATATCCTGTCCTGTTTTAAGGCAATCGACGGCGAAGAACAAGCGATCACCGCACATGACATCGCATGGCAATAATGCACATAACACCGCACTACGCATTACAATAATGCACAGACACCGCACTACGCAATGCAATAACGTACACAAAAGCGCAGCACGCATCGCAATAAAGCCCACATCACCACATTACATATGGCAATAAAGCAGACATCACCGCACTACGCAATGCAATAATGAACACAGTACCACACTACGAATTGCAATAATGAACACAGTACCACACTACGAATTGCAATAATGAACACAGTACCACACTACGAATTGCAATAAGCAGGACAGATATTTATTACGACCTGTACATAGTACATCGTCAGTCTTAACCATATAATAATATACATATCAAAAGGGCATGTGAAAAGAAAGTGATAACACAGTAATAAGTAGTGTACATACTATCAAACATAATACATATTAGTAGTGTCAAACAAAATAATCGCATTTCTACAAAGTATTTATGTGACAGGGTGACAATCAGCTATTCTGCTCGAAATAGTTATGGAAAATAAACTAAAATACAAATTGATTATTTTACGTATATCATTAATATGCTAATAAAAAGAAGGAACTAGCCAAAATATGTTGCAACGGTTAAATATGACAGTAAATTTTACAATCAGACATGTCTCTTTCACATATGTATAAAGATAAATGTTTAGTTCTGTTAAATACAGGTTGACAATGAAGTATCTAACAAATAACATATAGATATATATAATATATATACTACAGCATACAACACATCACAGTGCATTGCAATTATGAACACAACTCCGCACTACGTATTGCAAAAATGCTCAAAACCTCGCACTACTAATAGAATTAGTGCACACAATCCGGCACCGCGCATAATTGTTACTCAAGGTGCGATGGTTATTAGATACTCTAATAGTAGCTGTGTCCAACGAATGGATCCGTAAACATATCTATAACGATTAACGTACCAGGATCCGTGTCCGATGAACCATATTAAGTATAACGTTTTCTTACATACGAGCTAGCAAGCGAATAGGAAGTGTTGTTTTAAATCTAGAAACTACAATAGTCATATAAAAGTCAGATTTAAGAAAATCGTCGATTTATTTTGAATACAGTTATTTGCAAGCCTACTGTCAAATTTGTTGGTTACTGAAGGATTTTTTTTTTTAAGAATTGAATACATAGATAACTTCAAAAGGTATTTGTATTTATCCGTGTTTTATTATGTTGCATTAAGCCTATACTGCTTTTGATTGTGCCGGCTTATTATATTCCGAAATGTATTATTATGCCCTCGATATAATGCATTTTGTGTATTATTTCATAATGTACATACGCTTACTTAAGTGATACTTTGATGAAATCTAGATGGTTTCAAGCATAGAGATTATGACAAATTAATAACCAAAGCACATATTTATGTACGAACGTTTTGAGAAAATAAGATACATTGTAGTCTGTTTGTATTTAGTTTTGGAGACTTGTAAACAATATTGAAATGTTGCAAAATGATTCGGCTAGAAATGTTAAAATGTGAATTTTTATTTGTATTTGTATTTAAAAAAAGGTTAAATTTAATTTTAAAATTCATTGAAATGAGATTTTGAATGCCATTAACACATTCGGCCAATTAGCACAGAATCAATTTTAGAGTCATCCAGATAATAAATAATTATGAGATTTAAATTACAGTGCTCTTAAATTAAGTAGGAAGAACACAAGATATTCGTTTTATGACGATAGAGATGTAGTCAAATAGATTTCTTATCTTGATGTTTGAAAGATAAAATCTTGATGTCAAATCCGAGGAACATAAAGATTAAGTGTAATGTCCAATAACCATTAAGAATATTTTACAACTGGTATCGATTGTGGTTGAGTCAATTTAAATCAGTATGCGGATTTGCGATACTAGTATCACTCTTTAAATAAAACATAAACTAGTTAGTTAACGAGCTCACATTAAAAAAAAACATTCAGATTCTACACAGGTTGAAGTCGATCAGAGGATGCGCCAAACGTTACTTTCCACGATATTGCCACCAGTGGGTATTTCCTAGATGTCGCATGATGTACTGTACACGAGTGTCCATATCAAATTGAGGCCTGTCGCAAAGCAATTACTCAGGCCATTATGCGGCTTGCTTATGAATTATAAATAATAAAATTCAAAAGAGTGTATATTGTTAATTGCACGGTAAGTCACATATAAGTTTTCGCCCACCATTTACCGATCTGGTATCACAAGTAAATAGTAAATGCCGAAAAAGCATGTAAACTCTGAATTATCGTATTCAACTAACAAGCCGATATACAACAACTTGCAATAGAGGTTATGTTGACGACATCGCTTAATAGCTTACAGGGATTTGTTCACAGAATTTTGTATTTTTCAAAAAAAAATGAATGCATTTTCGTACAAAACTTGAATATTTCTATTAAATTGATATGATTATAATGGGAAAAAAACTGCTACACAAAAACATTGGCCTTTCCCAAGATTCGAGCCCGGGACCTTAAACAGCAAACGGTAATACGCTTCTGGTGCACCAATCAGGCTTTTGATCTATTATAAACGCTATTTTAATAATACAGGCATGTGCCGAACAATCGATGAAAGCTGTTGCTAACGCTTAATTGTTTTACCGATTGTTTTACCGATTTCGAGTGATGATTATCAATAAACGAACATATTTGTAACGTGGTTTTCTTTGTTAATTGTGTTTTGTTTCATTGTTAGAATATAATACATACAATAAGTTTGAATATACGGTATTTGTTTTTAAACTGTGAATAAGTCTCTTTGAACTCAAAATTCATGTACGATGCGTGAGTAACCAGTCACCTACCGGCGGATGTAGTAAAGCAGGTCGTGTAGAAATGTACATTCAATCGGCTCGTATTTAATGAAAACTATATAATAAGGTGACAACAAAATTATAACGCCATCCTCCTACACATGCGTTCGTGTGGTCTATATCGCCATAAAATTATTGTAGCGTAACATGAGTAGTGAGCATTAGATGGCATATATGTTGCGTGAAAGTAATGTGACTGTCTTCCTAATTAAATGAGTGTCCGCTTTATACATGCTTCAAAACGGAGATATACTCACCAACCATTTGCACATTTAAATATTTGATATGAGTTCTTACCAGATTTACTGTATGTCATGATATTTTCTATCTATATCCATCTATTAATTAGGTTCCCAAACATTCGTGTAAAAACTATATGTTTTAAATGCATAGTACTGCAACTTTGAACGTTTCTTCCTAGTAAATACTTGCGTCATTTTCTATGAAGTATGAATTGTCTTGTAATTATTGTTATAAATGATGTGTCATACTTGGAATTCCTAAATAAGTGGTAATTCCACAAAGTTTTGCATTCGTTGAAAGTATATTCTATTATAAGTATCACGTTAACGAGCTGGTCCATATGATTTCAACTACTAATGAGGTGGTTCTAATGAATAAAACTAGTAGAAGTAACCGTTATGTTGTTTGTGATGATAGTTCTTGAATTGTAAAGCAAGTATATATTATACCGGTAACATTGTAACTTTCAGATGATGTCCACAATGTGTCACTGAAAATGGATGTTTTACACCAATACAAAAATGATTTTTCCAGTGGGTTCGGCAATTGGTTGCCATTGCAACGTGGCGGCCAATCAAAGAATGGTCCACCTGCTACTGGCTGTCAACAGGTGCTTGTTACCGCATCAGGCAATGGACGGGTTCGTCTGACGGCACAGAGGTTTTAACATCAAAACTATTATTAACTTAATAATATCATTTAAATGATAAAATTTGTTTTGCTGCACTTTTAGTGTTTGATTAGAAATATATTTGCATAATCATATGCAAAACAAAAACATAAATTGAAAACATGTCGATTGTTTGTTGTTGTGTTTCAGTTTCCTGGAACATACGATACACATTGATCTTTCTCTTGAAAACACGACTTCGTCGAACAGTAAAATTACCGCGTGTCCCGTGCAGATATTGTTCCCGCTTGATTTTTTCTTTAGGACGATATCGTGCTATCTTCGGATGGTGAGATTCGCTCCAGTGTTCAAGGAAGTGCGGCCTTATATAGTTTATTATCCACGGAAATACGCACTTTGACAAATTTATAGTCCCTTAGAAAATCAAATTTAATTGAAGACCTTGCTTCCTGGATTCTAGTGTAAACTGCTTCATTTCAATCCCTTAGACACTGATGAGCAGAACACAGCATAACACCTATACAGATTGCGAATTACTCGCAGGTGGTTCTGGTTTCATGCTGGTTACACACAGCCATTTCCACTTTGATACTAGAGGGAAGGATTATAGCATAACATCCAGTCATGCCTAACATATCGGTGGATTCAAGTAGTGTTTTATTATAAAGCCTTTACACAAAACATGTGTTAAATAAGGTCATGGTGTAGTTATTGGATGATTTATAGGGAGATTTTTTTCTTTCATTTCGTTTGTTTTGCGTTGATTAGCTCAAAGTCTCTCTAAAATAATATTTTATAACGTTTCAGAAGTCTTAAAGTGAGATTGCACGAATTTGTCAAATATTTATGAATTTATATAACATGTATAAACACCTTACTATGCATACATTTCAATATAAATTAAAATAACCGTTAAGAAAAACATGTGTCGAAAAATACAAAATAAGCCAGATATTAAATTCTGAAATCGAAAATGTCTGTACAGTCGAATTCGCCAGCATGTATATCATGCGTGTACGATTTGAATATAAATTTAGTTTAAGTGCAGATTCGTTCATACGACACAAAGACACAATTTTGTTTCCTAACGATACCTATACATACGACACGCGAACACTAACTGCGATCCTAATAAAAAGACGAAAACTTCGGTTATTGTAGGAAAATATGTACGAAATATCTTCAACACAATCGGCTCGGGGCGCTAATTTGTCTTTGCTGCATTTTATGAAATTCGTCTTCAATGTATAATTTTTCTTGCCTATTTTGTGTTATTGTAACATATTTTAATCAATATATTACAATTTAACACATATAAAAATCGTATAATCTCACTTTAAACATTCTGACATATACATAATAAGAGATTTGGTTATTGATCAGTCAAATGCTATTTTAATAGAAACACGTCATTACGAGGATACCAATATCAAAACATGGCTTTAGTTTTTGTATGTTTCATGCTATAAATAGACCTACGGGATTTTCAGTTTCCAGTTTACAATACCTCACAATTCAATTAGTATTCAAATAAATATGTATTGCTATGGTTGTCACGTAACAGAAAATGGCACTAAAGCATGTTTCACTGCAATAATAGATGTTTCCTAATATACATGAATACATTTTCCTTGTAGCAAATACAATCAATATTTTTTTACACTTATTTTCATTTCAGAAACGTCGAGCCTGTCTGCGGATAAACGCAGTAGATTTCATTCCAAAAATAACACTCGATAAATGGATATAAACATCGACAGTACGGCAAAGGATTCGAATATGATCGCTAAATCACATAAAAACTGTGATAAAAAAATTGACAATGAAACAAACAATAAACATTATACATCTGAAACACACACTCAAGGAGCTAAAAGTCAAACCGATATTGACAATCCAGACAAAGAAAATGTAGAAATCGATGATATGACCGATGGTGCGCACAAGAAAAAAGGCCACAATAGAAACAGTAGTGACTACATGTCCGTTTCTAACAGAAGCACGGATACGTGTCTAACTCATGTGGACTGTAGAGGAAATTCTGAAAATTACAGCCAAGGCTTTGATGAGTGTGACGGCTTAATAAGTCTGGAAGATAATACTGTTGTTAAAGCTGCGATCAATACAAATAGGTTGGAAATGGAACATTCATTTAATGATCTTAATAGAAAAAACACCGACACCACCACAGAATGAAAGAACATCCGCTTCATTACATGAAACGGACACCACTAGAAGAGCATTACCAGGTGGCCAAGCAAAGGAGAATACCTCCATTATTGTAAACATGAAACAATCCACCCAGAAGGGTTTCACTAAGCTCCTTAATGAGCTAGACGTGATGGACCTGTGTGATCATCTGTACGAGAGAGCGGTGATTAACTTCAAGTTTTACAGTTCGATGTTTGAGCTGCACTTCAGCCGCCGAAATGTCAGAGACATATCACGATACTTGTTGCTCCACCTGTCCAGGATAAGTGTCTGCAAGGACCGTATGATTGACCCGCTTTATGGGTCGGCGGAATATAAATTTATACCAGTATTGTTTCCCGATGAAAAAATATGAGTCTTTAGAGATATTTATTCAATTCAACATTTTTTTCAGATTAAATACAATACATCGTTATTGCAGATTTCTTGAAATAAATAAGGTGTTTTCATCAATTCCGATAATTAATCAACAATTGTGAAGAAATGATGACTTCAAATCTCAATTCTTTGCGAATAAACAGCCACTTGAAATAAAAGCCATTTATGAATGGTGGGGCGCGCTGAAAAAAACAACTGAGTTTTAAATAACTCTGGGTTATAAGATACCATTAGTGGACGCATACTTTTTTAAGCGAAAACACATAAAGCAAAATGTGGTACATAAAAATAATGTTGAACAATACATTTATACCCAGCACGTGCATAATATAGTAACTAAATGTGAAAGTTACCTTGTTAGTTGGAGTTTGACTCAGCTATTTGTTGTTACGTCTAGTTTTTTATTGTTAAATTATTTACATGTTATTGTTACGATTCGTTAGCATTTTGTTACATTTATTTCTTATATTTTATTTATCAATAAATATATGTTCAGTTTTTGCATGTACAGATCAATACATGTCGTATGCATATAAAATACATATACTCAGCTGAAAACCAGGTTGTGCTTATTAAACACAAACTTAACATGCCTGAGTGTATACATGAGTCCTGGTAAGTTAAACACATATATCGTGCAATGTGCTTTATACAATTGTTTACCGTTGTCTCATTGATATCTATGACAAAGAGCAGGCGATCTGGGTATGGTTCGCCAATTTAAACCTGACACTGAACATTATGCATGAATATATTAAATTATCGTTACGATGAATATATTTGTTTTCGTGCTTGAAGCGATTTAAATCGAGTGAAGCGTTCCTCACTAAATATAATGGTACGGCCTTGCAAAACTGGTGTTCGAACAAAAACGAATACACATAAAACACTATTTAAGCGTATAATTTCTGCCTATTGAGCTCACGAGAGCCATTTCAATGTTGAGAAGCTGTACAATTTTACAATAAATGTAATGAAAATTGCAGACACACTGTTTGTGTAAAAATAAGGCAAGTATTAAAAGTGACAGCACACAATGTTGATATTATTGGCATTCTACATAATGTAGTATATGTAGTACATGCTACACATATTTATCGTTGCAACTTTCAATTTTGCGTAAGCACTGTTTCTGTTTTTACTATGAATGGTTTTCGGTTGTTATGTGGTTTTGTTTTCTCTTTTACTCCAAAGTTTCAGCATTATAAGGTACAACATATATGACAATTGTTACTATATATTCAGAATGTATACGGTTCGAAATCAATATTGCCATTTATATTATTATGCAATACTAGTTTAAAGTGCTGAAAGACTGTTTTTGTTTTAACTATGAGATGTTTAATACATTGTAAATTATTATATTGCTAGTAATAATTGACTCATTTACAATGGTCATGTTTCCTTTTACCATTATAATAATACGCAAGCTTTCACTTGATCTAACGTCTGCGTTTTTTTTCTATAAATTGTGTTGCACGTATATTAAAGACGTAAGCCAAATGATGATTCATCAGAATCATACTCATAACACATTTTTATATAAAAGTAATGAACGTAATATCTATGATAAGTATCACATGACAACATGACATACGCGTTATAAACCGGATACGCAACCTGTGTGTTCCTAATATTTATTTGACCCGGTTGCAGCTCCTCACGATATTGCTAGGCCAGTCATCGGCAGCTGACGATATAAATGCATTTATTTTATGCTTTTCGGTGGTTTATAGAGAAATATCAGTGAATTAAAACTGATAATTCACTGTTACAAACAGTGAAAATGACAGTGAAAATTATCGATAATTTTTATAGTTATACTGTGAACTGACGTCATTTATGGGACATCATGGCGTCATTATTCCTGTGAAATTCTCTTGTTTAACTCTTTTAAAATGTAAATAAATGGTGGAAAAGGCAAAAAGTAAAAAGAAAATGTGTTGGATTCGGATGAATATCGATTTTAATTTAATTGTGATCATATAAAAATATATTTTCCCTCATGGCTGCGCAACTCGTAAAAATACTATTTTCTATGGTCACTCGTGAATAAAAATCGATATTCCACCGATTCCAACAAATATCTTCTATTCCATTCACTGCCAGTTGCCAGTCTTCCTTCGAAGAAGCTTGTAGTATTGACGATATTGGCGCGTTGGGGCGTTTTTTTGCACAGAGCTTCTCGCCGAACATTTCGATAACGCAGTGAGGATTTAAAGTTGCCGTAAGTTACTTGACATGCATAAGATAAATTATAAAATAATGTGAACTTCTTCGCGTGATTACAATGACTATTATGAATTGACATGCATAAGCTAAATAATGAAATACGTTGCGTGAGTACAATGATTATTATGAAATGTATTAAAGTGATGTGCAGTAATGGGTATTGATATAATGTTAAGATATGAAATGTTAAATAATTAAAAACGCTATCGCGAGTTTTAAAAATGTGTTTCGCATTACAAGTTGGTAAGCACATGAAGGATAACCATTTAAAAAAAATGTTAATTCCACAATTTTCATATTTAATGAGGCTATTTCATGCATGTTTGACACACTTTTAAGCAAATCATAAAACATATACGCCAACTGTATAGTAAATGCTAGGTTATACACAAATATATCGTTAGAAATTAAAACAAAGTGTACGACAAATGTGAAAAAAGTAAGCAGTGTCTTAAAACAGTGTGTTTTTTTATATTTTTTGATAATACGGGTTTCTTTTTCAGATTTAAAGTATTTGTTGTAAAATTTAAATAAATCCTATTAACACAGACTATAAATTACATTTCTATTTAATACCTTTAAAGATATTTTGATAATGTGTTAGTATTTTAGACCGCAAGTTCTACAAATATACGATGATTTACTTGTCAATGCAAAATAATTAATATTATGATAAGTAAAACGAACTGTAAATGGTAATGGTCAATTCAATTACGTTTTTATGTACGTTTAGCTTAACAGACTGCTCAAATCTCGCATTACCCATTAATGGGAAACATTGCTACAATCTTACATTGTTTACACTATGTGTTTTTTTTTTAATTTATTTTATCTTTCAGGGTAAAGCAAATTCGTTATTTGTTTGAAGACTTTAATATCCTAATTCACGTGGGATTTCGATAAAGTCGTTTAATAAAAAATATTCTACATATACCGTCAAAGTGATGTCATTAATCGCAAATATGACCTTGGGAATTAGTCCTCAACTTGTTGATGGCAATACGACATTAACTACGAATATGGCCATTCTAGATACTACTCAAACGTTGTCGGGTCCCAGTATATTGGACAGATACAGTCAGACGTACGGTACGGTTCATGGATACGTCAGCCTTGTGATTTGTGCGATTGGAATACCTCTAAATGTAATAAACATTGTTGTCCTTACAAGGAAGAAAATGCAAACTCCCATAAACTGCATTCTAACCTGGCTGGCAGTTTTTGACATGGTCAACATGGTATTGTACGTCCCGTTCGCCGCACATTTCTACTGTGATTTCCCTGCGTATTGGATTTATCCGCAGAAAAACAGTTGGGCTTTGATGTTCCCAGCGTTTTCAATTTCACCGCAGAAAAACAGCTGGGCTTGGATGAACTTTCTGTTGATATATCTCAACGTCTCCGCCACAGCCCACACGATTTCCATTTGGCTCGCCGTCGCCTTGGCAATTTTTCGGCACAGTTACGTTCACTCGCCGGCACACGGGACGATAACGAGGATAAGACAATTAATAAGAGCCAGGCTTATAGTGGGTGTAGTCGTGCTCGCCTCTATTGTCGTCATGATACCGAACTATCTAAGCAACAAATTGATACAAATTCCATACGGTTCGGAAGAAGTGGTATATATTTTTGAACATTGGATTCTAGAGTCTGGAAACAAAAAACCAATCATTCTTGCGAAACTATTGCTGTATAGTATTCTTGCAAACCTAGTCCCTTGCCTCCTTATAATAATCTTTGGAACACTGTTGCTTGTTACACTAAATACATCTCGTATTCGTACCGTTGGTAATGGGAACTCCTCACGACCATCTTCGAGAAGCCGTCAAACATTCAGAACAACGACCATGCTACTGATGGTGTTTGTGCTTTTCGTGATCACCGAGCTGCCACAAGGAATTCTGATAATGTGCTGCATCTTTAAACAACACTTTTTTGAGAAAGTGTACATTCCGCTACGAAACACGATGGACATTATTACCTTGGTAAACAGCGGTATTAACTTCGTCCTGTACTGCTCTATGAGTCAAGAATTCCGAAACACATTTATTAGTTTGTTTTGTAGAATTAAAGGTGGCCCGAGTGATTGATGGTCGTATGTCTCGTCACATATACGGAATAAATAGGTGCACATGTTACGACATTTGTGGATCAAATACAACTGTTAAAACTTATTTTTACTTTTAATTTTAATGTGAGAGAATGTGAAAACATTATTTATACAAAGTTTGGTACGCTCGAGAGTCTGAGTTTGCCGGTCACCTAATACAACGTTAAGTTAGGGTACCAATGCAGATATATGATCTTATGAATGCCGTGACCAAGATGCAGTTATACAGTCGTCTTAGAATCATAAAACTACTACGGCGTGTATATACTTGCCTCAGATACATCTGTATTGTCTTAAATAAACAAACGTGTTGAAATGTGCACGGTATTGGCTTGCCGAATATTCTGTTTCTTAAGCCCATGTCTTGACAACCAGTTCTCTGTCGTGGTGTTAGAATTAATATCAGTTCATGTCACGAAACCCATTGTATAAAAAAGTGGTATTGTATTGTGTAATAATCGTGTACTCTGGTTGAAAAATAAAACACAAAAAACACAAATGATATACGTTGATCACATCTGTAATGTTTTAGTTTCCTATTTTTTGTAATTGTGTTATCACCATTGTATACTTAAATGTCGATTTAAAAAATGGTCAAACACAATTTCATGTTATTTAATAATAATCATGCTCATATGTAAATATATTAAGTGTTCTGGTTATTAGTTAATTACAAGTAAATGGATACGTTCTACTCGCAAATAATGTCCGGTATGCTAAAGTATCACCCTTAATCAAATGCTCCTGCCCATATATATTTTTTAACCCAAATATGCATACATGCTCTTAATAAATATATTCAAATGCGTGTATATCTGTGTCATTCGGTATGTAATTACAAAGATTGTATTGTTTTAAGTCAATTCTTATTGAAATATGCTGCGAAGTAGTAATATATAAGACCCTTAATTCGATATTGCATGTACTGACTTGTTTCAATACGACACTTTACAATGTTAAGAATTACATATCAGGCAATGCTAGTCATCATCATATAAACCTTGTGTTTGTAGCCAGAAAAATTTCGTTTAATTTAATTGTTATTGATCAATGTAAAACATAGTTGCTACTTTCTATGCATCGACGAAAAGCTTAGTCAACACGATCTGTACTCAACAATTTGACACGATTATGGCTTAATATAATATTATAACATGTTACTAGCTTCCTGTGAACTCCGTGTATACATATATGTTTCAAATAGAATTCATAAACCCAAGTACAAAATAGTAAATTATTTTAGTCACACATATTATCAACACCAGTTTTAATCAATACAAGAGCTATACCAGTCATATGTTTGTGTTGACTTCGAACGCATCAGCAATACAACTCGTTGCTTTTGACCGATTTATAATTATATATATATATATCGAACAATACATACTTAATCAAGTAAACACAATTTGCAAGTTTTATATATAATGATGGTTGCTAGGTTATCAGCAGTTTTTGGGGCGATGGCCTTCTGCAATTCGCCCCATAGGTAACATAGTATACGTATACCGAAGAATAAAGTCCGTTACTGCAATTAACCATCTACACTTAACCGATACAGCGCAGTAATGTTCTTTCGTTTAAAGATATCAACTGCGTTCGCGATATGGGCAACACAATTTAATTACCACGCACTACATTTTGCACTGTCAAAGTAAACATATCAATGTTCTCTGCGCTACAAAGTTATTATATGACAATTCGCCCGTGCTTTTCATGCCAGTTTTGAACTTTTTCCTTACACACAAAATACATGTTGAGGTTGTCACTTTCATAGCAGCTTATTATACGCCATACATGAAGTAATATTCGGATAAGCGTTGTGGACTTTACATTGTTATATACCATTCAAATTTACTTAGATAATATTATGTGATCATTTCGAAAACTTAGCTTAGATATTAAACTGTAATGCAGTATTTTAACGTAAATGGATAAATAAACAGGCGAGTTAATAGTTAGTTTCAAAAATTATATTAACCAAATAATGTGTTAAACATAATAATGTTTTTGTGTAAACAGACTGTTAATTGAAGTTAAAACAAATGCTGTTTATTCAAAATAAAGGTTTGATGTGCCAATATTGTTGATAAAAAATCCCAATTCGGTCCACTTTGTCGGTCCACTTTGTCGACAAAAAATTCCCTATTCGACCAGACTTCTTTTCCCAAAGTGGCCAGGAAAACCCCTGTATATTAAAGTGAACTATTTAGCTGTGACTAACTGAAATTCTGTTTTAAAGGACATATTTTTAGAACTTCAGAGATGGGCATAGTTGATAGCTTAATATCTCATACAAGCCTGTGTATTTTTAACTATTTTTATGCCGGCTTGATCTTCCATGCAGATATCAATACACTCATCAAATTAAATGTACAATCCCAGTGTTTATTATGTTGGTTTGCAAGAACCAAGCTATAAAAATGCTTTATAGACTTCATCTGTTGTCTTATTTAGTATTTGCATTTCAGAAGTTGTCCAAACAATATTGGTCTTGCCTGATTTTATTGGAATTTTAACCTTTATTGTATTCATTTTCATGAGAAGTACAGGGATTTCTTTTATGGACAATCTGTTCTGTCAACGTTTCGCAGTTATGAATTGGCACGTACGACATGACTTGTTTTAAAAAGCAGCATTTACTTGTAACCCCAATAGCTAAATCATATATTATGTTGACAGCCTGACACCCTTCCTTAATTCCATCTGTTTTATTCAACAAAGGCGATTGGTTGGCATCACGGTGTTTATTGTTTTTACGAACACAAAATTTGAGCAAAATCGCCCAACAGTACTTTCAGTACTTTGATTTTTAAATGTAATTATCAATTTCATATATAATGAGAGTAACTGGGTTAACAACAGCTATTTTGTGTTATTATGAATTACATATTAGTTTTATAACTGTCCAAAAAACTCCTTCATTTGATTCACTTGTTGTGTTTGCATAATCATTTAAAGCAAATCATAGGTAGCTTTAAATCCCTAAACAAATGGGATAACGTCTTTCCTTTTGCATTCAAAAATGTATTTTTTCACTTCCATTGAAAGAATAAAGTATTTGTCATTTAACGGTTCATTTGTATCACCCAGAAGCAACATTTTGCAGTTTATAACTATTTGTATATTTGCATTATTTAAGCTATCAGAGATATCTTTAATGAGTTTTTGTACTGCGTTACACTCCCAGAATAAACTGGTAATTGATTCTTCTGATAATTTGCAAAAAGTGCATGTATTAGTATCAGACAAACCCATTTTAAAAAGGAGCGAGTTTGTTCCCAATATTGTAGATAATTATATTTTGTAGCCATTGTATGTATGTATTATTCATGTTTTTTTACATTTGTCAGTGGACTTTTTCCGATTGTATGAAATCGTTTGCAAGGTATTCATTACATTTTGTTTGGCATGTTGGGGTTTTTAGAGTGAACATACTGAATGCCATTATTCTGATGCAATTTTTTAAACTTACTTTCACATGTGCAAGAATAATTGGCATGCGCAAATAAATTACAGAGAATTACACATTACAATCTTAACGAACATTAAACATTATTTTATCTTAACATCACACACCACTATAATTACATATATAAAGGCTAAAGTTTAAAATTAGATTCAAACAATGATTTAGGTTCACATTTATCATGGCAAGTATGACTAAAAAAAAACATAAATGCCGGTACATCAATTCGTCTACTTTATATACTAGGTAAGCATTTTAAGGTGGCAAAATGTCCCATCGATTGCCTTTCATTCATCATACAATGCGAATGAAATGAATACATTAAGTTGCTAATTTATCATAATCTCATAATTATGTCATTGTGATATGGAAATTGCGTGTCTATCATAAATGCATTCTAATGGATATTGAGCGAGATGTACCAAACACACTTTCTACACGCACTTAAAGGGTCTTGTTCACATATTTTGACATGTTTTGAAATTTTCCATTAAATGCTTTAAATTGATAAATGTAAAAATTTGAACTAAAAGATCCAGTAAAAAACAAGAATAAAATGAATGAAAGAAAATTTGTATCCACACCTGGGCTCGCACTACTTACCCTTTGAGTAAAAGTCTTACGCTTAAACCACTCGGCAATCCGTGCTGATACAGATTGCAAGGTGTTTTATACTTTACATAAGCGATCCAGGTAGTGTCACAAAATATAACGATAACAAAAGAACTCTCCAAACTATTCAATCGTTTCGCGTTTGAAACGGTTAATTTTTTTCAGGTTTTTAAATCGTCAAAAGATGCATATCATGGATATTTTAGAGCATGGTAAATGTTCAGTATTAATAATTCATCGCAAATAACACAGCCACAACTTAATTTTGCAAATCTGAAACAATTGTTTTCAATTTTATCTATTTACCAAACCTTGAGCAGGTCCCTTTAAAGATTTTCGAGATAATATTCATGAACTATAGAAATAAAAGCTGATATATCACCTATCTTTTCTTCATTATTTATGAAATATTCATAAATATTGTTGTATTATCAATACACATCGATAAATAATAAACATAATATCGATGTAAGTGCAATAACTGTACTGTAATTCAAATCTTCAAAGTCATGAAAAACGTACACGAACAAAACGGAATGCAAATATAATTTAAAAAAAATCAAAAAAAAACGTATGCTTATAGTGTTCATGAGTATCTGGTTAAATTTGTTGAACTATATGTGGTAAGAAGTACGGTAAATGAAGCAATGTTAGTGACACTCTGTTATGTATAATACAAATGGTAATTAAGAATGGTCCATTTTTTTTTCATCATTGGCCATTTACGATGTAGAATTAATTTGCATAACGACATCCATGTGTACCCGTAAGTAACTGTTTGTATTGTACTTTGTAACTCGCATTTAATAGTTTCTTTGTACAACATAATAGAGTGCATCACCATTCGTCACAACATGTTGTTTATTGGATATTGTAAACATGACCTTTATGCAATTTTTAAAATTTAATTTCGAATTGTCTTGGTTTCTATTGTTCCTATGGTGCAATCCCAATGAAATTGCTATTAATATAACATTAAGAAATAAACCAAGGATACTCCTGAATAATAAAATATAGGCTATAGGTACTTTTACAATGATGGACATGTTTTGTTTGATATTGTATATATATTATTGCATAAACTCTATCTATAATGCCCTCTGGCGGGGTGCAGAAACTTGGCAAAAGGAGGGGTTGAACGGGAGAAATGGTATATTAACAAGGCGATTTACGTGCCGTTCAAGCCCTGTTATGTGTTTTTCATATCCATAAACTGGTCCACGCGCAGTTACTTCCCTTAGTTTATTTTATTTTAATTTATTTTGGTATGTGTGATTTGTTTATGCAATAATAGCGAAAAAAAGAGCATTAATTCACTGTTTAAACACATTTNTTCCCACGTCTAATGAAGTATTTCGTAAATTTGCATCAGTTCGGTCGAAGCAATCACACTCTGAGTGAATTAAATAAGCGATCGGATAAAACGTTAAATCCGGAATTCGTTAAGTTGTTGAACATATGTGAATAACATTGTATTGGATATTCAACAATTACGCCATATTGTCATGCATTTGCAACATTCAGTATGTCTCTATTCATAAACGTATAACGTTAAATTTAGCAATGCGAATAATGTTAGTGTTCATTCAGTACTGAAATTCAATGCTGTTTGAATAAAACACTAAGCGAAATTACCGCCATATTAAAATTTTATTAGAAGTTCACAATCATGTATTATAATTGCATATATATCCCGCATTTACTGCTTTATATACACAAAGTATACATGTCGCATGAGCACAAGCATTGACCGATTCATAAGAAGCAACAAATTCACACAAATCGTGGACATTTACCTATTAATTTTGTATTTGAATCCACGAAACAATCTATATTCATGTGAATTACGCTTTGGCTATTAAATTGGAAGACACTGTTACAATTAAAAAGATATAATTTTGCATAGCACGTATAATAATTAAATTGTATCGCGCGTTGTATTTTTTTATTTTTATAGTGTTAATATTACACAATTCAAATATATCAATCGTACCTCTGTTTGACCTTTCTATATTACTTAATTTCATGAACTAAATTTACTGCGTCTTTCTTTTTTAAGAAACTTATATGTGTCATCCAATACCCTTGTTTGTGGGGATATTAAATTTAAATTTGTTTGGCATGTTCTGAAAAATATAGTTATAAAGTATTGTAGATACAACACCTGACAATGTTTTTCGCTGTCACCGACTTTGTTTGATGTGCAAATTTCTACAATATTTGCGTTTCTGCAACAAAGCTCGAGGTATAAAAAAGTCATCTTAGTTCTGAAACAACTATATTTATTTGTAATATTCCGCCAAGAGCAAATCGATTTCTTTTGGCAGCCAAAGGAAAATATAGTTCACACATTGACTTTGTTCAAGTGCACCATACAAGAACAATAGATTGACCAGTCCCTTTGAAAAGCGCCACAATGTGTATTACCGGTAATTGAGTTACAATCGTTTAAAATTCGAAGATTCACGAATAACCAATCTGAAAATAAACATGCACTTGACGGTTATTTGTTCTATAAACGTTTCCATTTGGTTTGTTTAACATGTATTACATGTAGTAACCGTAAATGTCCTATTATACCGACAATTTAATAATTCAACTAGTGAAACAAAATGGAATTCAGAATGTGTTAAAATTGACTAAAAACAAAAACGTGCATGCACTTGTGTTCAATATTACTTAGGGTACATAGTCCACAGACTATTGGGAAGAAAAGCGCGTTTGTTTAAGATGTACATCCTGTTATTTGAAGTATAAACAATGACGCACATGTTTTGGTCGGTCCATATAACCAACACATTGATAAATATGTTGTTGAGATTATTCATAGAAGTAGTCCAAGCTCAGCTGTTCAGTCGACATGTCATAATCTAAGGATTACAAATTCAAAAATTAATGATTTATACAGTGTATACCTTGACGTTCAATGATATATCTTTCGCATACCTTGACGTTCAATGATATATCTTTCATTGATACAGGCAAAAACAGAAGTCCTTCTAAAAGCGAACTTAAATAGCATGAAACGTTTGTAGTGCAACAACTACAATACAAACAGAAGAAAAATTATGTAAGTGGTCGATTGTCAAAATATTTATAGACAACTCTTTTAACGACTCTAATTATCATTGAACATACTGTAAATATTGTTTCAACACCCGTATTTTGTTTTTGTTAAGACTGATTTTCAATGTTCTCATAATGCAATCAACAATTCGGTAAATTTTGAAGATGTGCATTATATGTGAACATAATTATTTGTGTAAAATGCTTTGAAATATGAAACTGAATGTATTGTATATGAATGTATGTGTATTACAACTGTATATTATGTTTTAAGTACACCCTTACATACATGAACATTCATTATTCTGTTTATAACATGCATGCATGTATTATTATATGATGAAAATAAAATATTGCAAACAAAATAATTTCTAAACAGGCATTCTGACCAATGATTTGCATCTTTACCATAGCCATATTTAAACAGACTATGCTACTTTTCTACACTTATAATGCATATCCGTGCAATAAAATAGAAATTATGGTTACTGTTGTAAATGTTTAAATAAACATCTCATGCAATTTCTAGCAGAACATGAAAATAGTACGTCCCTTCTTACGGAGCACAAAATCATACAGGTAAGTTAAGGACATCTGTGGACACAATGTCTATATATCAAATGGTTTATTTAATTGCAAATATATCGGTATATGAAAAGTCATATATTTAAGCATGTATTATAACGACTTTGGGGAAGGTTACAACTTTTACACTTCTCAAATACGTGACCCTGAACATTCATGGATAATTCAAGTTCATATTAATTAGCTAAAGTGCAACGTTCAAATATAATACGATCAGCGATGACAATCGCAAAGTTATTGTAAATATTGTACACATATTTTCAAAAAGCACATGACTGTGAACAAAATAAGCAAAACCGTTGGTCCACAATATTGGAATACGTAATAAACTCTTTGTATACACATATACAGCTTAGTGATAAATAAATAATGGCTAGATATGCCGAGTAACGTAATGGCAAATATAGTACTTGTGATTTTACAGTACATCTTAAGTAAGGAATGGGAAGGAAAGCAATGTTTAAAGTCTAAAAACCGACCTACATTGTTACGAGCCGTACCTTTAAAGCAGTTCTTCTTATACCCCATTTCATTAGTTTTATTCCCAAAAATTGCCAAACAAGTAAATGCAAATTATTAATAATTTCACCCCAAACAGCCTCTTTTCTAAAAACAGGTTTATGAAATCAAACATTGTATCAAACTATTATGTTAAACATCAGGAAAGCAATATCATGAAAACTTCTTAACATGGGTCATTCTTTCGAGTAACATTTGTGGGGAAGAGTGTCGAGTTTTTATACTAGTTGCACATTATGCCGTTGCTCTCACACAACATCTCGGGAACCTTATTGCACGGAATTGCCCGGTCGCCTTGGTAATCCGTCCCTGGGTAAACGTCAAACCTGGAAATCAGCAAATAAATGGTTGTAGGTTTGAATATGTCATCACTAAACCGTCATAGTTATATAAGATGTGTCTTTTACCTATATATATATCATATCTCTTATACCTGTGCACCTCTTAACACATCATGGTGATGAAATATTTGGAGTTTCAATACAATTGCTTGGGTTGTGTCAAAGTTGTTCGCTGTACAAACTTATTGCTTTTTTACGTAGACCGAAAAAGCGACAGATAGATTGCAATAAATCCTCTCACAGCATGGTAATGAATACAGCGGAAACCTTTCAAACCAGGTATCTATGGAGATAAAATTCCGGCTTATATAGGATCTCGGTTGTGAAGGAAGTTAACTTACTCAGAAAAATCCAATAGATATCTGTATAATTAACCAAAAAAAACACGCATAAGAAAGAGAATAGTTTTTATAATACATTTATTCTAGTATTTTTTTATTTGTTGTGTATAATAAAGCATGCAATGTGTAATTATACCAGTACACATTAAATTTAACCACCATGTTAAATAAAATAATATAAATACACACGATATTTCACGTGGGTGCAAAATAATGTAACTCAGCCAGAAAAATCCCCGACCACCATAGGAATTTTTTGGCTGAGTTACATGAACATGCCGTTTTTTTTTACAGATCAAAATGAAGTTTGACATGCGGTTGTGTTTACAACAGAAGTGCTTTATTCCTTATGTTAAATGGAAAAAATATGTGAATTCCAATCGATACCAATTATAATTAGCTGAATTACATGTAATAATTTTGCATCCACGTGACCAATGTGTTTCCGGTCATAAGTCTCGATATTGCTGTGCGATGAGTGCGATGCAATCGTTTATCATGTGTGTTCATTAATTGTATGACACTTAAACCTGCAGTAAACAGCTTTTTGAAACTATTACGAAGGTGCGGAAACAATACGGTTTTGAAGTGGTCTTTCATTTGTCTGAATGCATGAGATTTCGGTTTAAGGAAGATATTAAACATACGCATATAGCGTGAAATGAAACGATACCAGAGCAATTTTCCGATTTGAAGAGAATTCATTTTTAGAGAGGATCTGGTTTAGAGGGTTTCCTCTGAACATTAATGTGTAAACACTTAATGCCCCATCAAGTTTGGAAAAAATAACTTGCTTAATGTGTTGATGGTAGACTGATATACTTCAATGTATATAAACCTAAATTGAGCATGAAATACTCCTATGTATATTAGCAAGTAGACTATTTAATTATATAATTACATTTTTTATCTTTTAAAACTCGTTTGATTATGTAATAACATAACTAAATGCTAAAGTTATCATACAACAAAATGTTTAGAATCGACAAAAAATAGAACCATATATGCCATGAACATGAATCAACTCAGACCACCCACCAAACGTCAGCATCGCAGTAATAGACAAATCTGTTGTTCTGCATGCCGTTGAAGGTGGTCGAAATGGCGATCGTATACGCGCCCATGTTCTCAACATAGAACCATTCACCGACCTCAAGCATGGGGAGCTGCACATTTTTCAGGATGCAGTCCTTCCCGTCGCACGTTGGCCCCCATATGCTGCTCTCGAAGGTCATGTCGTTGGCATCCACGCTCTTAAGTGAAAGAATAACTTGAGTTTACCGTTAGTACAATTGTATTAACTTGAACGTTCATTTTACATGTACCGGATATGAATTTTATTCAAGACCATCCACGTGCTATCGTGCTTAACACACCGGATGTTAAGAAGCAAATAACACAATGTTAAAATGAACTGTAAATGATATGAATGTGTAACTAGGAAGACTTTGGACGTACCTAACATTACGTCATTTAAAACATTTTTGAAATGACTGATTTCCACCAAACAATAGGACTTAAGTATAAACGTATTAATGTTTTTAATGTTGGTGTCGCATGTTATTGATATGTAGATATTGAAGTTGTTTAAAAGAGATGCACTGCAGCTAAGAACATATAAATGTGTAACATTTATGTAGTATGACTACAAGTTTTTGTATTCTCCTCCTCACGCAGAAACATACGATTTTCATCCTTCTGGACAAAATAGCGAGTTTACGTACCAAAGACTTTGTACAAAAGCATGCATCAAATACGAAGGACCATATAACAAAACCCGTACTTTCAGTGGCTTGATTTTCCTCCCGGCCATATCAGAGGCATAGTCATATCGGAGACAGTTGAATGAGCCGTAGACACCGTCGCTAACGTAATACCTCACTACGGGATTGTCAGACATTCTTGGTTGATCAATGAGCTCCAAATCTGAGGAGAACAAATACAATTGTGTCATTTGAAAACAAAATGCCCATACAATAAACTACGATTCAGATAATCTTTAAACGCATGTCGACCAACATAAAGACTTCAAGTTATACCGTCACTGCATGGCAGCAATGCAACATGTTACATGATTTCCAACTATGTCATAAACATTAATTGCAGAACGAAAACGAAAATATTATGCCAATATAATTTGTTGTATTACCATTTTGCAAGTTATAACACAAACACTTCGTGCCAGCATACATACCTTTTTTCAAGTATTTTCCCCAAATAATTAGGCCCAAGGCTGCTAAATAGGTTTTACACAATGGTATAGGAATAAAAATCATTTTGTCACAAGTTCCACTACAGTTCTAAACCATTTTATAAAAGTTAATGTATACTTATCATGAACAAATCAATAATGAATAACACCTACTTTCGCCATGCTTGTCTCGATCCTCAATACGCTTGGCAATGATGTTGACTGCGATTGTGAAAGCCGACGCCACCATGTAGGTGCCTGGTTCAGCAATCAGCTCCACGCCTTCTTCCACCGGGAAATACTTTTCCAGTGCCATGTTTATAACCTGAGAGAACTGAAAATAATACATTTTAAATATGATATCTGTATACGATAATTGTGTGAATGACATTTTTTTAATGAAAGAGAATGATTTTTATGCAAACTGAGCCAAAGGCCATATTAAAAAAGCAATAGATTATTCTCCAATCGGAAGATACAAATATTTTTTGAACAAATTATTATTTTTTTTTATCTTTTTGTTTTCTTTTTTTTTAATAAAATACCCAAATGCCCTTATTGCCCATTCTTGCATCGTTTACATAGCACACTAAACAGGAAATGCACGACAGGTTTTCATCGCACAAAAAGAGCTTCAAACTATTAACACCACATACACCATCAAAGGAGACGGGCGCGCTAGCATGGCCCGGAAAACCGCCACCGATGTCTACCAGCGTCATGTTGAACCCGAGGTCGCGTCCCTGGTCGAACACCATGCGTGCCTGTTGAATGGCTGCTGCAAAGGCCTCTGGTTCCTGACATCCGTTGCCAACGTGGAAACTGA
Organism: Dreissena rostriformis; assembly: GCA_007657795.1. NCBI lineage: Eukaryota > Metazoa > Mollusca > Bivalvia > Myida > Dreissenidae > Dreissena > Dreissena rostriformis. Next base: position 35,182 of record VMBQ01003841.1, read on the forward strand.
CGCCTATGACATCGAGGTCGAGGCTCTTGGCAGCGCGAAAGAGATCGATGGCCTTGGCGGGGTTCACGCCGAACTTTATGCCCAGATCGGTCATGACCTTGAAGTTGCTAGGCGGAACGATGCAAAGAACCAGTCTGAATATGCAGAAGTTTGTGTTGCCAAGTTTCCCAAAATACTGTTTTCATGTTACAATCATAAATAGTTGCATTTAATTATGGGACAAATGCAATAATTACTTTAATTGCCGTGAGTCAAACGTACTTTTGTTAGAAATGGTATCGAAAACGTTAACCTACACATCTCTTCTTTAATCTATGAACTTGTCAAACACCAAGGACGAATTTGTATGCTTACAACATTCAACAATATTAGAAAAATTCTCAAGGATTGAGGAAATGTTTTAATTATGTATCATGAATCAATCCAGACATCCAATAAGCAACATGCTACTTCAGACACAGGTGAGTATTACATAATCAGTTTTGAATAATTATTTCGTTAACAAAATCTTACTTGGCAGTTGGGTAGAGACTTTTAACTTTATGCAATTCGGGCTCATTGTCAAACGTCATGACGTTGACATTGGTCTTCGCAGCAAAGCGAATCATTGAGGACTTCTTGCACGGGTTCGCATAGATGATGCGTGACGGACACACCCCCATGGACAGGACCTTCTGAATCTCCACCTGTTAACAAAGAGTGATGAGACAGGTAGAATATCAGATAATAAAATACAGATGTAATATTAATTCATTGGATCCAAATTAGAAGTGGTCCAGTAGCAGATGGTCATATTTTTCATATGACCTCTCAATTGAAAGGAGGTAAGGGCTTATCAACCATGGCTAACCCTGACATGTTTCAATATGTTATCATGTCAGTAATTACAAGCAAACTGTCCCTGGTAAAATGGGATCAGGGCTCTCCCAGTGGCTGATGTCTATGCATAATATCTTAGCATAGGAGGATTTTACCATAGTTAAGTTTACTAAAAGTTATGACTCCAGTTAAATAAAATAGATCCTTATTGTAGATCCACACAATCATTGAATTGTAATGGCCATTTAAATACTTGTTTTACTGAAATTCTAAACATTCCTTTTTATTTTTGTTTTATTTACAACAACAGCAACAACACCTTTTATTAGATCGTAATCATTATGATTATAGAGTTTACGCAGATATCATAGTTATTACAACATGGTATTGATATATTGTACGTATGATTTCAATCACTCTATGATATGTTATATTAGATCTTCATGTGAGTATGATGTTATTCTTAAGAATGAAATTCTTTATATATATAATGTAATGTACATATACACACCATACATGAACATTCTCTACATGTATTAGCAAATTTGTAAATACTCCGATATGATTATTACATCATGACATGTATTGAAGCACTGATGTCGCCAAATTGTAAATTTATGTAGATATAACATCATGTTTGTTGAACAAGGACCATAAGGGTCTATTTCAATTGTGTATATATGTATATGTATTTGTTGAAATAAAAGTTCTTCTTCTTCTAATCACACAATTGTTTTTATTTGTACCTTCATATAAACTTGAATATTACAGGTAGAAATATTTTAGACCCGGCCATTGACAAAACTGTGCTCTGGATGATAAAAATGTAGATTATCAAACATACCCCGTACATGATTTAATTATAATTGATAACAATTGATTTCGTAAGCTCATTAACACAGCATCAAACGATAAATCCATTGGCGTACCTAAATCGTAATACAAGTGTTGTGCGTTCGATTGGTCTAGGTGTTTACCGCATTCATTTCAATTTAAAACATGTGCTACATGTATATTTATTGTGAGTAAATATCGTTGTAAGATTGTATTACAATAATATCCTGGCATTTGTTGAACGTCGCAGACATGCATGACATACTTAACGTATATTCATGTGTATTTCAAATTCACAAATATCAATGACAAATGCATAGTAGACGAAATAAAAAAGCGATGCCACAACTCAAGTTTCCAAATAAAATCGCCTCTTCAGACAGCGGCAATGGTCAAACAAATTTTCGGTATTTCTCTGACTCGAAAAAAAACACATTAATAATCGGGTCATAGTGCACACGGATCAGGGCCATCAACGAGCGCCTGTTATTGCTGTACGCAAATGCTGTTTTATGAGTGTTTTTCCATTAAACGAACGACCACACCTTGTTGACGTCGTGGCATAGTCAATAAGACTCCTTTGATAGAACATTGGCAAGGATACATATCTTGCGTGTATGCTAAAGTGTATTGGAGTCTAAAAGACAAATCAGCCATTCGCCACCTGAATTTTCATCTATCAATCTCTAATGTAAATGTAAAAGTACGAGCAAAACAGGGGAAATATATAGATAACTAGATTGATGATAAATAAAAAATGTTGATCCTGCGAGGCTTAGACCACCGGAAGCGGGAGCATGGCGTGTTCGGGCCGGGCAAGACAAACTATTGTTTATTCTTCACAAACCTGTTATGCTATTTATCCCATCATTTTGTTTTCGTCCAGAGTTTACAATAAAGTTCAATTTGCACGAGTCTTTCACAAGTTCTGTACATCCTGCTTTTTTTACTCAATTGTCGGTTAATGGGAAGTCATGATCTATTTGGTAATAAACTTTTTTAACCAATATAAATGTTGCTGAGCTCAAATGAGTATGTTGTTTTAAACTTAAATAGTAATTTTGCATAACTTGAAATATGATCCGAACCGTACTCACCAGATGAAAACGAAATACAACTTCAACAGAGGATGTATACACGTATAGGGACATACCTTGCTTGCACAGTCGAAGTTTGCTCCCAGATCAGCAAGTATTTTCAGAACTGCGGTGTCGTCGTTGCATTTGACCGCTACAAAAATAGAAACACCGAGTTAGGCGCGCAGCTGTGTAAAACACTGACCTCAATAGATTTACTTTCATGTTATTTTAAATGTCAAAAGATTAATTTATATATATATATTAAAAAAATGCATAGGCATGAGCACATTTTTTAAATAAAGCTCATACTTAAGGTTTTGTATCATGCAGATGTACACACCTGTACAGTTCCTTTGCTATACAGTCTGTCAATACGTAAACTCCAGTTAATATATAAATTTAAGGGGCTTTCATTGAACTCAGATGACATTACAAGAACTGTGAACGTAAGGACGAACACAGCAAAGCCAATTAATAGCAATCAATTCATTTCTTAGACACATCTTTGCTTTGTTTGGTTATTAAGATGAAAGGATACACTGTTATGCTAGACAATACAGGCATACGTTCAGTGAACTCACCATAAAACGGTTTTACACGTGGAATCTTGCTCAACCAGTTGTTGTACTTGAGGACGACGTCACCAAGGTTACACACGATGAGGGACTCGTCATCGCCCTAGGGTAAAAAACAACCATGTGACTTGAGGACTGGAACTTGTCTCTAGTATGAAAAATAAACATATTACAACGAGCATAAATTATGATACTTCGTTGCGTGTATGAATCATAAAAGGCTTTACATCTGCAAAGTTATACATATTTTAATTGTAATTGGAGAACGGTCGCAAATTGAGCTTGACGCTTTAGTATGTATCATGAACGAAAACTTAAAGAATAGAAGGCACTCAATGCTCAATTTTCTTAATTACTATCATTAAAGTAAATTCACTTGCCTTTACAAAACACTGAAAGAATACATATCATTAAATTCCATCCTTGTGAACTAACAAACTCTGTATTTAGTCATCAAGAACGTTTTAAATTTACAGTGTGATAAGACTGGTCTGGAAGGTATAAAAGTATCCGTAAACTGTGAACAATGTTTGATAACCTTTTAGCTTATATCAAGTGTTTATAGCCAACTGAAACATATAACCCGTAGTGGGGTCAATAGAGCACAGGTGTGCTAAAATCTCGAACAATCTGACTGACCCAAAAACAACGAAATGTAAAATATATCTTTTTCCGGTTGGTTAATCCAGTATAGTCTTTAATATTTAAAGAAATGCATTCATGAAATAGCATATTTAACAAAAAATTAGGAAAACCAAATCATTATTCAATGCCAAAGATGTGGTATGCTTCTATATCAGTTTAATTTAAGTTTGCTAAATATTTAACATATACATGTGTTACTGTTTACAAATATATTATAATTATCTCTTTTGCAATTAAAAAGACGAAATTGTATTTGTTCAATGTTTTTGATTTGCTTTTACTCTTGATCTTTAAAATATAGTTTACTGAACATTAAAAAATTCCGCTGACGTGTGTGCAAAACATATTAAAATCCAAATTACAAGTTACAACTAACCATAAATATGAACCATTTACGCTTCAATCTGACAATTGAAAGTTTGGGAATTATACAAGGAACAGTTTTTTCAGCTATGTTGCTCTTGTTGTTGCTTATGGCAATTATTTAATTATGTTTTCTTTTTTTTTAGTCAATATGTTTAATTGATTTCTTATCAAACTCAACTGTTTTCCTAAACAAAGCAAATCCACTTTGGACATCAAATAAACTAGTTAAAAAAATATGATTCGTTAAAACATTATTGACAATAACACATTTAAGAGTCGTTGATGTGATTGGACAGCTTCTAGCTGTAAATGCGTTACATTATTATGTGACTGTTCAACATGGTGTCAGTCAATGCTACTGTACTTTAACAATGGAAGCTTCATACAAAGATAATGTTTTTTAACAAATATTGAAAATGGCCATATGCTCTATAGTGTTTATGTTGTAAGATTTTGTTTTCCTAATGTCCATTGTCTAAATAATTATATATGTTCTATTAGTTGCATAACTTTTAAATGTTCTCTCCCTTTAAATAAGTCATAATTAATTCACTTATAGTGCCTAGCCCCTTCAATTATTTATCTACAGACGTATGTTTTGGAACGTTCGCTCATATTGTCATCATACACGAAACTGAGATTGAAATAATCTTGTCAGCTAAAATTTGAACCAGAGTCTTGGTGAATTAGCATATTAGGGGACATTTCATGGGTTTGACAAATCGTAATTGAATCAATGGTAAAATTGTGTCAAAACGAGGTTTCCTGTAAAAAAAGATATTGTCTTTTAATTAAACATTTTACGATGATTATTTCTTGATTAATGTGGTGTCGACGTACTAGTTCATTGAAAAAGTCACCCTGCCACTTAAATGAACGACCCGGACAATTGATTTTGCCACCCATTGAGTAATCCTAGCGATTTATTGCAAAAGAGTTATTACAACTTTCATACTGCTTTAAACTTTTAAACTGAACTACCACTGCAAAATAAATAAATTACCAATGGGCATACACAGCTTTTACCTCAGAGACATTTTGTTTGATCAGACAAACAATGAAATACTTAATCTAGAGCTGAATTACAGTTTAATATATCTTAGTTGACAGTAATGTATTCACCAGTATAACATACTTTAAGCTATATGCATGTTTGTACCATAAATAAGCTTTATGTAAAATACGATCAGTGGATACGACTCACCTCTAGTTTTGTTAGATCAACATATTTTTCAATCACCGAGGGAATTGAAAGCCCTGTCTGATAAATATCGACGACATTGTCTGCAAGATAATACTGCATGCTTTCTTCGTAGAACAAATGAAAGTGGTTATATAAAGACTCTGAAATGAAAAGTCAGAATTAAACAAATGTTTCGTGTTTTTTTGTAACAATGTCAGAGAAATATGCGGGAAGTTATATCTAATGGGCTGAAAGCCCCATACAATTGCGAGCAATTATACCGTGGCTTGTAAAAAGAAAAAAACTAATGAGCTAAATTGTAATGCATCACATCATGTCATCATGAATGCGGTTTCGAATATATTGGGTTTTCGTATATATGGAGTGTAATAACTGTCAATGCATGGACTATGTATCATTGCATTACAATTATATCACAGTAGCATGACGAAGAAAGTCGTTACTATGCATATGAAGAAAGCAATTACTGAACATTTCGTTTACTCATTACTTAAAACGAGAACTAGCTGAGTATATTTTAGGTTTTAAGAAAATATGTTCCATAAAAAGACAGCTTTAATAAACGGCATATGTTGATAATCGTCTTGAAAACTGTGGATTGGGGCATTTCATATGCAGTTAAAATGCTAACAACATTGACGACTTGCATATAGATTACCAAAAGATTACATTTTTGCCCTGTTTTGACACGAAAAAACAAGAATAAAGCTGATCTTCAATGAATTAAAATCAACCACCGCCAATAAGAGGACATGTTTGGATGTGGTTAATATATTGTAACACAGACACAATATACACGAGTAGACTAGTCAAATTTGTATTATTTTAAAAGATTGTTGTGTTTTGTTCGATACTAAACGGTGTCTTTTAATAAAAAAACTACATACATATTATAGAAACAGCATGCCTGAAAATAGTGTAAACATTTTGTAATTTAATTTTACTGATTTCCTCTTTCAAAGTCTAGATGTTTTCTTTTTAGATTTGGAACATTCCAAGTATTAAGTTCTTAATCTAAACCATATTAGGATCTTGTACTAACATACCAATTCGTAATTTGCTATTTAGTACAGTTTATTTTCATAGTTTTGATTATTTTGGAAAACGTCAGACTGATATTGCAAGTCCGTATTTTACATTTAAACATTTACATGTGCATCGCGTACATGTCTTGTAGTTAGTGAGCGCGCTGTGTGTGACACCGGTATGAGTGAGCTGCCGTCATTGCCTCACTGTTATTTCCCATATTTTCTCTTTTTTATTATTGCTAAGTAAGTGATTGTCTTTGTCCTTGTTTAGATTTTTTGAAATTTCGATTTGTTTTATGAATCACTTTATGATACTATGTATTTTTGTACACTCGGGAGCGATTGCATATTTTATGTGACCTTAAATAGCGAAACTTATTGGATTAAATAACTGTAAATATATAACATATTGTAAGAACACTCGCTCGTATGTTTGTTGCTATCTCCATCTTAGAGTCCTTCCGGTCCGACGAATTTTAACAATTCAAAATATATGTTTATAAACCGTAAACAAGATTATCTACGTATGTTGGACATAACAATGGTGTTATATAATATCACTTAATTAATGCTTACATACAAATACAATATGTTTAAAAAAAAATACCGAGAGTTTTAAATCTGTATACTACAGTACGAGAAACAAATTATAATACCAATAACAATTTACTTTCCCGGGATTGTAATACAAGATTTCTGGAATCATACAGTTATTCGTTTCACCTCTCAGAATTTATATTTTAAGTGCGCATTTTAAACGCGATGTTACTTATGCCTATATTTTAAAACAATAATCGATCATAATAGCTACATACGCCAACAATGTTATTTTACCTACTTGTATTTTTATTGAGGATTATCCATTTACATTGTGTAAGCAAGGATTTTATTTTGCTTGTTTGAGTATAATGTGAACATTTTTTTTAATCTATAAAACAAATTTGGATTGTTATTTGCAAAAATGTGAACAAGTCACTATAAAATGCATTGTGAAAATGTCAAGCTTGAATGGTCCAGTAGTAGCGCGTTAGATTTTGCTTCCAAAGCTCCCAGGATCGAATCGCGAATTGGACAAATACTTTTGTCATATTGTTTTATTGATATAATAGTTATCTTAAACTTTTCCCAATAAGTTTTGGTAGAAGATTTATTATATTTCATTTTTACAAATCGAAAAAACCGGTGAAAACGTCCCTTTTAATGGAAATTTTCAGATATTTGTGAATTGGCAATTTTCGAAAATAAAAGTCAGCATGCATTATATTAAATCAATAAAAGTAATTATAATGTTAAAAATAATCGGATATCGTTTTGTTAATTGATAATTATTCACCAAATATACACAGTAATAGTGTTTTTATTGATTGTCAACGGTAATTTGTTTATTACGTGTATTAAACAATATATAGTTTAAAATGAAATATAAAGTTTAAGGGCGTGAATGGTCCGGTGGTTGCGTCATGCAACAAACAATTATAGACAACTTTGAGTCCATTTACTGCATAGAGCAAAGATTCTAACTTGTTTTGATTTAGTTGGCGCGAGGCAATGGTCCAGATCCTAAAACGAGCTTTTATTTACTCAAACGAAAACGCATGTCGGTATATTAACTATTGACTTTTGCATATCACGCCGGGTATGCGGATACTTTGATAACGGATGGCACTGCGATAACAGAGAACAACAAAAACAACGCGCGAGAGGTAAGTTCCTCAGCTTTATTGAAAGTTATATACTACAGATTATTTTTTTAGACAAGGCACATGGTCGAGTTGATAATTGGTGTATCCTTTCGAATTGAGAAGAAAAACAAATCTAGGAAGAATGGTAGATTTTTGCCCCAAAAAATAGAAAATGCGGTCGGAAAACAGCATGAACTGGTTGAACAGTCAACATTTCGACAAAATAAAAATACATGTACTTAGAAATATTGCAAGAAATTACTTGCTATTCCAGCATGTAGAGTAATCAATGTGCTTCAAATACTGTGACATTTTGATAGAATTCAATTACATATAAACGAAGATAGAGCATGTAATAGGTGGTATACATGAAGTTGCAGAAACTTTGATACCCGATGAAGGGCACTTCGGATAACGGAGACTTTCACCAAATTGGGCACTCTGATAACAGACTTTTATCTTCTACCTGAAATGCATTTATTTATATTATTGCTTTTCTAACCAAATATTTTGAAGTACGAATCAATTTGCATAGTCTAGCACAACACATTGGGAACTTATGCATAACTAAATTACAAACACGTGTGAAATATAACCAATTTCGTCGTTCGTTTTCAAAAATCACATAACTATAAATTTATAATATTAATATTTTAATTGCAAATTTCAAATAAGATTAAAATGCTAATTTCTAAAGAAATATATTTTAAGTGACGACCGAAAATAAGTGTCTACATAATGAACTTGTTTTTTAGTGGTAACTTGAGATTCAGAGAGATGAAAATACAACGTATCATGTGGATCAACAAAATCGTGTTTAATTTTACTTAAAGGTTACAATATACTAAATAAAATGTTCATGAGGGGCTGTACTCTCTAAAAAAATTAAAAGTACATCAATGGAAGATATGCTGTCATGGTTTAAACATTTGTTGTTGTGTTCTTTCGCATAATAACTTTTCACTAATAAATCAATGTCATGTTAAAGATTCGATACTACAAGAGGGGGCGGATACCTCTTTTCGGGAGAGTAGCCGTTAAAAAAAGGTTGAGAAAACAGTCCATTTTGATTTGTGAAAAGTTCTTTTTTGGTTTGAACATGCCATACATTTTTTATTGTTTGATTCAATTCAGATAAAAATGCTCTTTCAGAAAAGGTATGGTTATGGGGGTCTGTATGCGCAAAATGTTGCCTTTATTTTGGCATAAAGTTGTCGCTTTTACATTGAATTATATAAGGAAACTATTTAGTATATTTTCACCTATAGCAGGGCTCTAGATAAAGGTAGCGAAGGGGTCTTTAAGAGGCAAATACACCTTTGCTCTTCATAAAATCCCATGTCGTTAGTGATCATTAGAATTTCATCATCAAGACGATACTAATGCGTAGCCACAAAACTTAAAAGAGAATGCACAACTCTCAGTTTAATCTGGGACGACAATTTAGGCACATGCATTAAACCCCCTTTTCATAGAGCGCGGCTCAAATGCCACTCTCGATGCTACGATAATCACTCGTATGAACGACTGGATGAATGTACATTTGAGATAAGTTACTGAATCATTATATGGTTTTAAATATGTTTGATTGTGCGCCTATCTACTTATTATGAAAGACGAGATACTTTTGTCGACATTCAAAAAGCTGCCTGACCTATGAGTGTTCGATGTTCGATATAAATGAGCCTCGCTCTGTGAAAAGGAGTTTAATGCATGTTCGTAAATGGTCGTCCCAGATTAGTCTGTGCAGTTCGCACAGGCCTATCAGGGACGGCACTTTCCGCTTCTATGGTATTTTTCGCTTAAAGAGAGTCTCTTCTTAGCGAAAAGCTAGTTAAGTCAGAAAGTGCCGTCCTAGATTAGCCTGTGCGCACTGCACAGGCTAATTTGGAACGACACTTTACGCACAGGCATTAATCCCCCTTTTGACAGAACGCGCCTAAAATATTAAACAAAAGAGCCATGATGGTCATGAAGGCTCAACTGTGCAAATCTAAAGAAAACATCATAATTGCGACATGCTTGAAAAACATGTATAAAGATTCATCGTGGTTTTTATTAAAAATGGAAACATTACATTCGGACGAGCTATAGCTGTCCTTTGCAACATATCCAACTGTTTTATATACTGACTCATATATGATCATAAATATATGGTCATATGGACTGTACTCATCAGACATATATCGAATAAGTTTCACATTTATCTTTCACATTTATACAAAATCATAATCATATTCCAAAGGGATAAGAACATGTTTCGGAAATTCGTTTTGAATTACGTACGTAAATATATGTTTAAGTATTACTGCTTAATAATAACAATAACAGTATTCCACAGCGAATTCTGCATGTCTGATTTACTTAAAAGAGTGTGTTATATCTGGTAAAAATGTGTCGAGTGATCGGGAATCGAAGTGCCATTTTCATTGAGATGATCGGTTTACGAAGTGCCCAGGAACAATTTGCATGCTACTCTTCAAACATTTAAAATCCCTCAAAAATGTTAGTGAACTAAAATGTAACATGTTCAGGGGCGTAGCCAGCGATACGCACTTACGCACGTGCGTAACATCGTTCCGAAAAATGTAAATGTAAAAATGGCCAAAAAAGGCTTAAAAGTGTAAGGTTATGGCCTTAGGAGGGTAACCTTAATGTCCGTGATAATTTAAGATCTCCTCAAGTCTGACAAATCAGAGCAATAACTTACGAGACTACTTTGAGTCATTTGAATCTGGTAAACTTACAAGCAGGTTAGTAAAGTAATTTGATTCTATAAATTTTGAATGAAATCGTGTAAATAATACAACCAACTGGTTTGAGACTTTTGATAATCACAGTGAAATGGTTAAACTGTGAACATAACTTTAATAACTTGTAATTTTGAGCTAATTTCGTTGTTTAATTCTGTTTATCTGAAAATGAAATCCTGGTAGATTTTAATGTTACATTATTTCTAATGAGACGTTGTAACATTGACATTAGGCTAATAAACATTTAATTTATGCTTTCTGATGGTTTATAGAGAAATATCAGCAAAATAAAAACTGATAATTCACTGTTTCAAACATTGAAAAATAACAGTGAAAATTATCGATAGACACTGTTTTTCTGTGAGCGCAAACATGTCTGGTTGTCACCGCGGTGTCAAAGCCCGCATTCAAGAAGTGGGTCCAAGAGCACTTTATACTAGGGATTGGAACGAATACTGGCAATGATATTCGAATATTCGTTTGTCATTATTCGAATATATTCGAATATTCGATTTTTAAACATTATATTAAAATGTCCGAACTTATGACCGTCCGGAGTGAATTACTATTCCTAATTGCCATAAATGCCACTATAAATCGTGTCTTATGTGCAGCTTTGAAAAACTGGATAGAGTAATATTTATTTTTTTAAGATAATTGATTATTATGCTCTTCTTTTTTTATAAATACTGTTTAGTTTCATAAGATGTAGGATATTTCAGGAAAACACATTACCGTAATTCTAATTTATTTCAATACTTCTAATTGATTTGGATTACTTTCCATCGATAATATTTATGCTTTTGGTTTCGCTATTTTTTTTCTGAAATAAAGAACCACGACGATTTAATTGGTTTAAAATTGAAAAACTAAATTCTAATTAGATAATAATTGATTTGATATATGGATAACGGAATTAAAATATACATGCCAGATCTCGACGGGACCGCGATTTAGGTGATTGTCCCGGCGTCCCGATATGAGCAATTTGTGCCGATATTCGTTAGAACGTTCTATAAAGTCACAATACAATTCGCTATTCATTATCTGTCTGGCTTAAAGTTACCATCGCTATCCCTTTATTGCCCCCTATTGACATCCCACTTCTACTACTCTAGTGCAATATTATGTTAGGCGTAGACAGCTCTGTAAGACTGCATTTAGGATTTAAGGTGAACCAATCGCGAGAAACAATCAGCATTTGCAAAACTTAAACAATGTTCTGTTTTCTGTACTCTTCATTATATATAAGGTACGGTAAGCGTAATGAACAAAACAATAAGTCAACTATGCAAGAATTAGATTAAATAAAGCTTAATTGAAACATAATTTAAGTGATGGTACATATATTAATTCGGTACCTTGAATCGAATGTAGATATCATTGTAAGTCCCCAATATTTAATGCATGAACATTAAATACATATTAGCTATTAAAATACAAACTGCAGTTAATTTGATGTTCAATGCAAGTGCTTTCGTTCCAAAGAATAATTTTATGTGTATTAAACTCATTTCATATTTCAAATATAGATTCTATCTTGAAAAACGCGGTGTTGCAAAACGCACACTTCTATTGCTTACAACTTTAAACAGCCGGGACTCGATAATAAATTTCGTGAAATTATGTAAAAAAAAGCATGTTTAAGTTTCGTTAAATATTGCTGCAAAACGTGCACTGCAATTGCATGAAACTGTATTTACCCGAGATTCGATAATAAATCTTGTAACAACATATATTAAACAGTATGTGTTCGTTTCGTTTTATTGCTACGTTGCACCATACTTCGGTCCATGTAAATTACCGTGTCGCTAATGTAAATTTACCAAAATAGTTATATCATCACGATCAATTAATGAGTTGCGTTTTAATGCGTAAACATCATAACCAGACAGATCCTTTTAAAGCCCCATTAACATTAAAAATCAACGAATATTTCGTAAATTATTTCGTAAAATAAAGTTAACCCATAAAAAGTCAGTGTTCCTTATATAATAGCCACAATTTCGACGCTAGATGTGGTCTGGTAACATTGTATCTTGTTAAATCTATGTTACCAGACCACATCAAGCGTTCAAATTTTGGCTATTGCTTTAAGGAACACTGATTGTTTATGGGTTAACTTTATGTTACGAAATATTTTACGAAATATTCGTTGATTTTGAGTGTTCAACGGGCTTTCAAAAATAAATTGTGCCAAGTTTCTGACTACAACGAGCATGGAGTCCATAACTTATTAGGCCGCTTTGATTTGCTTTGATTTTATGGTGATTTTCTTTCATTAAGTTCTTTAATACGTCCACCTCTCGGTCACTAAAAGTTTTAGCCCGTGTTTTGCTTATTTCTTTTGTGACAGAGTCAGAGGCTATATTTGACAATGTACGTCTGACAAATTGCGCGAAAAGGACGTCATTTTCAGGGTTGTATTGTTGGTAATTGTACAGTGGTAAGTTAAAAAAAATCAATGGTTAAGTCACAACGAAGTAACCATCGTTTATATAAATACAAATATATGGCGGTAACATAACCATGTAAATAACTGCGGTAATCAAGTTACTTCAGTCAATATTAACCACTGTTTATAAAATTGACCGCTGAGGTTGAAAACCTGTCAAAACACGGATTTTTAAATGTTTATCAATATACGTAAATGTTTCACATAAATTTACTTTCATTTTTGACTGATTTTCAGAAAATAGTTTGTACATATTGCATAACTCTGAATTGAGAGTAAATTGAAAATTGATCCCTCTCCTTATACCCTCCCGTTTGCCAATTATCATCTTGTTCATTGATGGCAGATGTTATCAAAGCAATAATTTATAATGGAAACCAAAACTGCGACTTTGTACATGTACTTATAACTCTTTTGGAAGTATCTTCGCATAAAAATAAATTATTCGAATATGAATTTTGCATTCGAATATTCGGCCGATTTTCGAATATTCGAATATTCGGATATTCGGTCCCATCCCTACTTTATACACATTGCAAAGCGCATTCCTTGAATCTTGCTATTATTCACGCGTCCAAAAGCCCTGTGCAAGAAACATGACGACCGTCCAGGAAATAGCATTTTGTTTCCAGTACTCAGCATTTTGTTTCCAGTACTCAGCCAAGAGGTTATTACGGTTTCAAGAATTCCTTAGCAATAGCGATGAGAATCGGGCTGAGATGGACTCAAAACTTTGTGCGAGACCCGGTGGGCTGCCAGAGCCGATGCTCTTTTCACATTCAAGGATTCATTTGGAACGGTTGTGCGCACACTTGAAGATTTAGCCAAACACAATGATGCAAAGGCTGGCGCTTATAAAGCAGCTATTACACAGTTTAGTTTCATTATTACACTGGTGGCTGTAGAGCATGTTCTGTCTGCGTGTGTGCCGCTCTCACAACAACTTCAGGCTACTTCATGCGATCTTCTGCAAGCTGCAATGGAAGCTGAGGTCGTAAAAGCACAGGTTGAGGCAGAACGCAACGATCCCCTTGTATGGCAGGCATTGTTTGAAAAAGCCGTTGAAATGACAAGCTCCGTTGATGTTGAACCAACATTTCCACGCACAGGGCGACAGCAGAACCGCCCAAATGCACCGGCTGCAACCGCATTTGACTACTGGAGGGTCAATATGTATTTACCATTTGCGGACCATTTACTTGCAGAGCTTCAACAACGGCTTTTACAAGGAAATGAAAGATATGCCATACAGTACCTATTGCCAGATCGTGTCCAAGACCTCGATGATCAACGGACAAATGCAATCTTCTCGGCAGCACAGGCGGACCTTGAAGTTAACATGGAAACATTTCATAGAGAATGTCAGCGTTGGAAATTCCGCTGTGAACAGACACAGAGTCCATCTACGCCTTTCTTAGAAACCACGCTGCTCAATCTACCGGAAGACTTGTATCCGAATGTTGCTAGGTGCTTCCACCTTTTACTTGCGATGCCAGTATCAACTGCCTCAGCAGAACGCTCGTTCAGTACCATGAGACGCCTTAAAACCTACTTGAGGTCAACTATGACTAATGAACGCATGTCTGGACTTGGTCTTATGAACGTTCACAGGGATAGGGAACTGAACGCAGCTAGAGTTGTTGACTTATTTGCACAGAAGAGGAAAAGGCGTTTGGCATTTATCTTTCATGAAATTGAACTTGTAGATTTATACACAAGCCAAGCTAAATGACAATGACATACAATGTCTATCATTTGAAAAATTAAACCAGAAAGTCAAAAAGCAGGAATAAAGTTTGAACATACAATTATAATTATTAGCTTATTACGTCTCATGACTTCTTGATCTGTTAGAACAAGTGAAAGCATTTTTCAGATAAAATACATGATATAATATTAAGTGCCCAATATCACCTCAAATACACCTTAGCGCCTACCATTTAAGTTATAATTTCTTAAAATTTCTCGGGGAAGGCCCCCCGAAACCCCACCAGCGGGAGGAGAACACAAACTCACACACCCTCCCCCATTTGTGCGTAACATTCCTTTATGTCTGGCTACGCCTCTGATGTTACATTAATGGACATATTGATCTTTTATTTCGAATAGTAAGCACGTTCTTGATTTATTTCAAAGTATTTTTTATTTTATTTTTGAAATATGTACTGATAATCCAATTCATGCTGATTATCGATGGATTTTCTTCGTTTTTTTGTTAAATATCGTTTTTTTCCGCGAATGTTTTCCTCGCAATACGAAGTGCGATATCATTAATCGACCAAACAAGGTTCCGTGTCTGAAAACCAAATGAACAGAACATAAATGCAAAAAAGCTGAAGAAATCACTTCTCGCGCGTAGCGTTTGTTGTTCTATGTTATCAAAGTGCCATCCGTTATCAAAGTATCCGCATACATGGCTTGCATATCGTAATTTATTATTAATAACAAAACGTGCCAACGAATGAACCGCTAGCATCTTAACAAGCTGCTGTTTGATAAGTCGTGCGTATACGATAAGATGTGCCTGAGTATGCATACATTGTCATAATTTGTCTAAATATTCAGCTAAGACACGTATTAAAAGACAATGTACGACTAAGTATGTGTGTTCTTGATATGTTCAAACTTGACCTCTAACGGTTTTTGCTTATTTTATGTAAATACAACCATATAAGCATTGTACAAACAACCACAAAGGCACTGTACATACAACCATATAAGAACTGTACATGCAACCGTACACGCACTGTTCATTCAACCATATAAGCACAGTACAATACTTATATAGTTGCATTTACAATTATTATAAGGTTGCATGTAAAGAGCTTATATGATGTTGTATAAACTTACGAGTTTATTTACAGGTCGTTTCCGAGTCATTTTTAACCAGGCGTTTATTTGGATACATCTCTTGATTTGTACAGTTTTCTTGATTAATTTAATGTTATGATGGGATGCAGTTTGGAATTTGGAGAACTTTCAATTCTGTAATGTGCAGGTCTTCAAACAAAATCTGTGTGTAAATAATTCCGAAAATTTCTTTACTGCAAGCCCTACATCAGTAAGACCATTTTGTTTTCATTTCAGCACATGATTAAGCATCGATATGTAATATCGTCGATAGGTACAAAACGATACAAGCAGAAGGAAGATACTGGCAAAGAAGAAAAAGTAGTAACCATCTCCTGAATATTTCACAGAGTATATGAATTCAATGGATAACTGCAATGTAGTATTGTGTAGCCGAAGTCAATGGTGTGTAGCCACTGTCATGTGGCATCTTATCCAATCATCCTGAAAATGTTTGCTTATGTGCGTTGGGTAGTATTAAAAACAAGAAGCATAATTTTATTGTAGGTTTATGCATTTTGTTGTAAATGCGATTTTTCATTTTGTTCTATTTTCTTGCTGATAAGACTTCGTCATTCATCAAACAAGTTTCTTTACTTTTTTAAACCATTACATATTTGTGCTAACATGGTTCTTTATCTGAGCATGTTTGCATTTGCAATATTGTGTTTTGTTTGGGATTGAAGCAAATGAGCTAAACACAAATTAATAGCTTCACAATCTAGAAGTCCGAATCCGGGTCAAGTGCGTGAAAAAAAGCAATTGAGGTTAGAATTGAGAAAAACCCTTGTACCACTTGAAGCAATATGTAGAACGCAACCTTTATGATTTTGGTCAAAATGTTTAACTTGAAAATAACAATTTCATGTTTGAATCTTGGTCAATTGGGGTAAAATTATAGGTCTCGAGTTCAAGTCTCCAAAGATTGGTTTACCTTGAACTCAGATAGGCGCTTCTCGGCATTTATGGTTACTGAATTATATGCATAAATGAACAAGTTAATGATATTTTCCAAAAAAAGATAACTATAGTGGGCCAACACGAGGCTATGTTTTTGTGGGGGGGGGAGACATGCTTATTATTAAATTTATGTTGCAGCTTAGTCGCTATAATTTTGCTATATCATGTACCTATAGACTGCGGGTAGTTATCTAATGGTGTTGTGGAAACATTTGAATAATTGAATCTGTTCATGTTGTTAAGTCTTTAGTCTTAAAAAATACCATTAAGGTTTGGTGCAAAATGTTCATTTAAATAAAGTTGTATTCTTTGTTTAGATTGTTATGCACCCACGGAGTGAGAGGTATTGAGCAGGGATTTCAAAAGCTTTTTTAACTCAGGATTTAAATGACACCGTGCTTGAAATTGTCAGATGTCAAATGACATTTTCTGAGGTAAAAATACTGATCTCTAGATATTTGGTCTGAATATTTGTCGATTGCTCTACAAACGTTGATGTGTACATATTTAAATATATATTGCTAAACTAAAAAACTTCTTTTTGTGTAATTTGTAATACATTTCATGATTGCGTCATGGTAATATTTGCATCAAAATGATACTTGGCAGATAATTTGGAGGAGTCAAAGGTGACAACATTGCCAAATGCTTGCATAAAACAGTAGGATTCTTCTTCAATTTAAGTCTCTGATGAAGGATTAGTCTTGTCTGTCCGTTCATCTGAGCGGCACATTGATACCCAGACAACATGTTAAGGAAAAGATGGATCTGCTGTCCTGTTTGTCATTCACTGGCCCATAAAAGATACATGACTAAATTGATAACTGTAAGTCTTATATAAGAAAAAACCTCAAGAAATCAGGATGTCTACTTTGTGTTTGACTAATACACACCGTTCAGCACAAACAGTGTGGCGATGTCAAGTAAAAAAAACAACAATGTCTCTAGAGTGTACAAAATAATTTCGAAAATCATTCGAGTATTTGTTTCAAATATAGCGTCCTTTGGAAAACCCAAGTTGGTTATCTAGTGGTAGTTTGTTTAAACAGTTTGTTAGGAAGTCATGATTTATCGTCCTTTAGGATACATGTAATGATAACTTGTAATGATCATTGCCATACAAAGGCATAACAATACATATTGAGGTTACTAGGCTAGATATAACAAACATTAACGAGTACATGCAAATACAAATTAGAAACTAGTTGACATAACAAAATATGTTTCGAAGTGTGATATGCTTTTGTTCTTTTAGATATCGATTTATTGGTAGCTGTCAGACGTTGATTCATACAAGTTCAATGCCATTTCGTATTTAATTAAATCAGTAAACAAGAAGCTAATTATGACAAAATATCGCTAACCTATGCAATGCTTTTGAAAACAGTTTTTCTAAGTATTTTTTTTCAGTCATTATTTTGTTACAGTGTAAATTAAAAATGTGATCCATTAGAAGTGGCTCATATAGTACACAGACATATGATTTGTACTGTGTACAAACCATTATCCGATGTTACATGCCAAAAAGCTTATCTCGGGGACTTGTGGTTTCAAAGATGAAGTATTTTATATTGCTATTTCAGTTTATATAAATCCGATTAGATTTGACGCGTGGTCATATCTACCATACGACCTTTGAAACGTGACTTGTTTTGACCTTAGGGAAATATTTGAAAACATGTACATCACTTCTATCTGATTAAGGGGTTGGGATTGCTGTTAAGCTTCTTTTTTATTTATTTACATTTATTTATCAAACTATAAGTGCTCTTTTCGTGTATTAAATTGCATTTGTACTGTTTGCAACATGTATTTTTGAATTCTTAATGATAAATACCACCTTCAAATCCGACATTTTAGAAATGAAACTTACTGCTTTATTATATGTGATGTAATTGCGCGTACGTTTCAAGGAATATCACGCTTGAAAAGCGCGAATGCGTGCAATATATTTTCCATTGT
The DNA here is from genome assembly GCA_007657795.1 of Dreissena rostriformis. Taxonomy (NCBI): domain Eukaryota; kingdom Metazoa; phylum Mollusca; class Bivalvia; order Myida; family Dreissenidae; genus Dreissena; species Dreissena rostriformis. The sequence goes on from VMBQ01003841.1 coordinate 54,394, forward strand.
GTCGCAAACTGTTATCAAAAGCATTACAATATAGATTGTTTCGTAGATTTAAATTAAGTATGTATAAGTCCACGATTTGCGGGAATTCGTTGAATAAATGTCAGCATTGAATGTCCACAACTTAATACACAATAACATTATTCGCAACGCTAAATTTGAATTATACGTTATACGTTTATGAATAGACACATACTGAATGTTGCAAATGCATGACAATATGGCGTTATTGTTGAATATCCAATACAATGTTATTCACATATATTCCACAACTTAACCAACTCCGGATGTATTGTTTTGGTCCGATCACTTATTTAATTCAGCCAGAGTGTGATTGCTTCAACGAACTGATGCAAATTAACGAAATACTTCACTAAACGTAGGAATCGCAATCAGTATGGAACGTCTGGTTTGCAAACCAAAAAAATGCATTTTAAAAAGTGAGACAAATATATATGTAAATGAATGCCGTTGTTATTCTCAGTAAGTCAATGGGTTCAATATGTGTTTTACTCGAACATCAACATTTCTAAGCGGCTTATCGGGTTGAAATATATATCCAATACCAACGAAGGAAAAATGTTCATCATTGTCAAAGTACCTATAGCCTATATTTTATTTTTCAGGAGTATCCTTGGTTTATTTCTTAATAATCTATTTATAGCACTTTCATTGGGATTGCACCATAGGAACAACAGAAACCAAGACAATTAAAAAAAAATCAAAATTGCATTAACGTCGTAATAACAATATCCAAATAAACAACATGTTGTGACGACTGGCGATGCACTCTATTATGTTGTACAAAGAAACAATAAAATGCGATTTACAAAGTACAATACAAACAGTTACTTACGGGTACACTTGGATGTCGTTATGCAAATAAATACTACATCGTAAGTGGCTAATGATGAAACAAAACTGGACAATTCTTAATTACCATGTTTATAATACATAACAGAGTTTCACTAACATTACTTCATTTCCCGTACTTTTTACCAAATATAGTTCAAAAATTTAACCAGATATCATGAACACTATAAGCATAAGTTTTGTTTTTTATTTTTTGAAATTATATTTGCATTCCGTTTTGTTCGTGTACGTTTTTTCACGACTTTAAAGATGCGAATTACAGTACAGATATTGCACTTATATCGATTGAAATCGGTGGCAGTACATAAACTAACATACTCATTTTAACGGTACTTTAAAATATTCGCGCATTAATTTCAGCGTCTAGTTAATATCCGCTCACTCGAATTTATATGTTTATTATTTATCGATAAGTATTGATAATACAAAAATATTTATGAATATTACATAAATAATGAAGAAAAGATTGGTGATATTAGCAATTGACTGTCATTATGTATAGTCGTTATTGGTAACAGTGGCACAGACCAACCTTCAACTTTTAATTCTTATCACATACGAAAGCGTTCTATAGTTCATGAATATTATCTCTTAAATCTTTTAAAGGGACCTGTTCACGGTTTGGTAAATTGACAAAATTAAAAACAATTGTTTCAGATTTGCAAATTTTAGTTGTAGCTTTGTTATGTGCGAGAAACAATAATAATGAACATTTACCATGCTCTAAGATATCCATGATATGCATCTTTTGACGATTTAAAAACCCGAAAATAATAAACCGTTACAAACGCGAAACGATTGAAAATTTTGGGGAGTTCTATTGTTATCGTTATATTTTGTGACACTACCTGGATCGCTTATATCAAGTATAAAACACATTGTTATATTGCAAAATATCAGAAGAATCAAGAAGATAAAGTGGACCGACAAAGTGGACCGAATTGGGATGTTTTTATCAACAATATTGGCACACTAAACCTTTATTTTGAATAAACAGCATTTGTTTTAACTTGAATTCACAGTCTGTTTACAGAAAAGCATCATTATGATTAACACATTATTTGTTTATTATAATTAATGAAACTAACTATTAACTCGCCTGTTTATTTATCCATTTACGTTAAAATACTGCATTACAGTTTAATATCTAAGTTAAGTTTTCGAAATGATCACATTATTTTATCTTAGTAAATTTGAATTACATATAACAATGTGAAGTCCACAACGCCTATCCGAATGTTACTTCATGCATGGTATATAATACGCTGCTATGAAAGTGACAACCACAACATGTATTTCGTGTGTACGAAAAAAGTTCAAAACTGGCATGAAAAGCACGGGCGAATTGTCGTATAAAAACTTTGTAGCGCAGAGAACATTGAGATGTTTATTTTGAGAGTAAAAACATGTAGCGCGTGGTAATAAAATTGTGTCGCTCATATCGCGAACGCAGTTGATTTCTTAAAACGAAAGAACATAACTGCGCTGTATCGGTTAAGTGTAGATAGTTCAGTATTGAACCGATATTTCGTCGCTGTATACACCTTCCATGAGGACTGCGTGTAACTCGGGTGCTAATGCCATGTTGCAGTGAAAAGACGTTACCATGGATGGAACGCGCGCTGTAAGCTGTTTGTGCGCTTTAATACTAATACCATGCGATCGGAGCTATTTTGTTTATATATATATATATATATATATATATATATATATATATATCGGTCAAAAGCAACGAGTTGTATTGCTGATGCATTCGAAGTCAACACAAACATAAGACTGGTATAGCCCTTGTATTGATTAAAACTGGTGTTGATAATATGTGTGACTAAAATAAATTACTATTTTGTACTTGGGTTTATGAATTCTATTTGAAACATAAATGTGTACACGGAGTTCACAGGAAGCTAGTAACATGTTATAATATTATATTAACACATAATCATGTCAAATTGTTGAGTACAAATCGTGTTGACTAAGCCTTTTGTTGATGCAAAGAAAGTATCAACTATGTTTTACATTGATCAATAACAATCAAATTAAACGAAACTTTTCTGGCTACAAACATAATGTTTATATGATGATGATTAGCATTGCCTGATTTGTAATTCTAAACATGGTAAAGTGTCGTATTAAAACAAGTCAGTACATGCAATAACTAATCAAGGGTCTTATATATTACTTCTTCGCAGCATATTTCATTAAGAATTGACTTTAAACAATACAAACTTTGTAATTACATACCGAATGATACAGATATATACGCATTTGAATATATTTATTAAGAGCATGTAGGCCTATTTGGGTTAACAATTATCTATGGGTAGAAGCATTTGATTTAGGGTGATACTTAAGCATACTGGACATTGTTTGCGAGCAGCACGTATCCATTTAATTGTAATTATTTAAAAAACAGGAGACTTAATATATTTATATATGAGCATGATTATTATTAAAGTACATGACATTGTTTTTGACCATTTTTTAAAATCGACATTTAAGTATACAATGGTGATTACAAATTATAACAAAATATGAAACTAAAACATTACAAATGTGATCAACGTAAATCATTTGTGTTTGTGGTGTTTATTTTTCAACCAGAGTACACGATTAACACACGATACAATGCCACTTTTTTATACAAATGGTTTCGTGACATGAACTGATATTAATTCTAACACCACACAACGACAGAGAACTGGTTGTCAAGACATGGGCTTAAGAAACAGAATAGATAGCAATATTCGGCAAGCCAATACCGTGCACATTTCAACACTTCTGTTTATTTAAGACAATACAGATGTATATGAGGCATGTATATGCACGCACTAGTAGTGGTATGATTCTAAGACGACTGTATAACTACATCTTGGTCACGGCATTTATTAGATCATATATCTGCATTGGTACCCTAACGAAATGTTGTATGGGGTGACCGGCAAAATAAGACTCTCGAGCGAACCTAACTTTGTATAAATATTTTTTTCACACGTTCTTCACATTCAAATTAAAAGTTAAAATAAGTTTTAATAGTTGTATTAAATCCACAAATGTCTGAACATGTGCAACTTTTTTTCCGTATATGCGACGAGACATACGACCATCAACCACTCGGGCCACCTTTCATTCTACAAAACAAACTAATAAATGTGTTTCTGAACTCTTGACTCATAGAGCAGTACAGGACGAAGTTGATACCGCTGTTTACCAAGGTAATAATGTCCATCGTGTCCCTAAGCGGAATGTAAACTTTCTCAAAAAAGTGTTGTTTAAAGATGCAACACATAATCAATATTCCTTGTGGCAGCTCGGTGATCACGAAAAGCACAAACACCATCAATAACATGGTCGTTGTTCTGAATGTTTGACGGCCTCTCAAAGATGGTCGTAAGGCGGCCCCATTTGCAACGTAACGAATACGAGATGTATTAAGTGTAACAAGCAACAGTGTCCCAAAGATTATTATTAGGAGGCAAGGGACTAGGTTTGCAAGTATACCATACAGCAATAGTTTCGCAAGAATGATTGTTTTTTTGTTTCCAGACTCTAGAATCCAATGTTCAAAAATATATACCACTTCTTCCGAACCGTATGGAATTTGTATCAATTTGTTGCTTAGATAGTTCGGTATCATGACGGCAATAGAGGCGAACACGACTACCCCCACTATAAGCCTGGCTCTTATTAATTGTCTTATCCTCGTTATCGTCCCGTGTGCCGGCGAGTGAATGAAACTGTGCCGAAAAATCGCCAAGGCGACGGCTAGCCAAATGGATATCGTGTGGGCTGTGGCGGAGACGTTGAGATATACCAACAGAAAGTTCATCCAAACCCAGCTATTTTTCTGCGGTGAAATGGAATACGCTGGGAACATCAAAGCCCAACTGTTTTTCTGCGGTGAAATCGAATACGCTGGGAACTCACAGTAGAAATGTGCGGCGAACGGGACGTACAATACCATGTTGACCATGTCAAAAACTGCCAGCCAGGTTAGCATGCAGTTTATGGGTGTTTGCATTTTCTTCCTGGTAAGGACAACGATGTTTATTATATTTAGAGGTATTCCAATCGCACAAATCACGAGGCTGACGTATCCATGAACCGTACCGTACGTCTTACTGTATTTGTCCAATATACTGGGACCCGACCACGTTTGAGTAGTATTTAGAATGGTCATATTAGTAGTTAATGTCGTATTGCCCTCAACAAGTTGAGGACTTATTCCCAAGGTCATATTTGCGTTTAATGACATCACTTAGGCGTAATCCGTAGAGTAGAGGAGGTATGAACCGACTTTATCGCAATCCCACTTAAATAACGATATTAAAGTCGTCAAACTAATAAAGAAGTTGCCAAACCCTGAAAGATAAAAACATCGTGTAAACAATGACAGACTGTAATGATGTTTCACATTCATGGGTATTGCGCGAGTTAAGCAGTCTGGTAAGTTAACCGTATATAAAAACCTTAAATTGCATTTACAGTTTTTTTGACTTATGATAATATTAATTATTTTGAATCGACATAGTATTTTTTTGAAAATTGCGATATAAAATACTTACACATCAACAAAATATCTAACAATGTATTAAAAAGAAATGTAATTTATTTTCTGTGTGAAAAGGATTTACTTATTTTTTTCAAAATTACTTTAAATCTGAAATGGATGCAACTTTATCAAAATATTAAAAACACAACGCTGTTTTAAGACAGTGTGCGTACATTTTGTAAAGTTGTAGTACCTTTTTTTTACTTTCTAACGATATAATTGTGTATAATCTACAAGTTGTGTTTACACAGTTTGTGTATATGTTTTATGATTTGCTCTAAAATTTGTCGAACATGAATGAAATAGCCTCATTAGATATGAAAATTGCGGAATAATACTTTTTTTAAGTATTATCCTTTATGGGCTTACCAACTTGAAATGCATTAAACATAGTATACGAAAAACATTTTTAAAAGTCGCGACAGCGTTTATAATAATTTAACATTTCATATCTAAAAATTATGTCAATACCCATAACTGAACATCACTTTAATATATTTCATAGTAATCAGTGTACTCACGCGAAGTATTTCACATTATTTCCTAATTTATCTTATACACGTCAATTAACTTACGTCAACTTCAATTCCGCACTGCGTTATCTAAATGTTCGGCGAGAAGCTCTATGCACAAAACGCTCAAATGCGCCAATATCGTCAATACTACAAGCTTCTTCAAAGGAAGACTGGCAACGAGCATTGAATGATATGCCTTTATATCGTCAGCTGCCGATGGCTGGCCTTGTACTATCGAATATTTGAACACACAGGTTGAGTATCTAGTTTCTACATTTCGTATGTCATGTTGTCAAATGATACTCATAATAGAGATAAAGTTCATTACTACTATATAAGAAAGTGTTATTAGTATGATTCCGGTGAAATGACAAAGATTGAAGTTTCATTTGGCTTACGTCTTTTACATTTTAATATACGTGCAGCACAATTTATAGGAAAACAAAAAACGCAGATCAAGTGAAAGTTTACATATTATTATAGGGTATAACAGTACAGTTTTACGAGGCCATAACAGTATCCTTTGTGAGGAACGCTTTACTCGATGCAACAAAATTGCTTCCAGCACGAAAACAAATGTATCCATCGTAACGATATTTAATATATTCATGCATTTATGTCAGTACCAGGTTAATATTGGTGAACTATGCACAGATCGCCTGCTCTTTGTCATATATATTAATGAGGCGACGGTAAACAATTCTATAACGCAGATTGCGCGGAACAAGTGTTTAACTTACCAGGACTCGTGTATACACTCAGGCATATTAGGTTTGTGTTTAATAAGCTCAAACTGATTTTCAGCAAAGTAATAATATGTATTTTCTATTCATGCGACATGTATTGATATGTACATGCAAAAAAATTAATATATATATTGATAAAAAGAATATAAGAAACAAAATGTAATAAAATACTAACGAATCGTAATCATTGCAATTACATGTATTAAAAAATACAATCCGACACAATAATTTAAATAACATTTTACGAGACGTAAAAACAACTACTTAGTTCATTTTCATATATCGCTACTACATTATGCGCGTGCTGTGTATTGATTTATTGTTCAACAACTTTTACCGGTAATTTCTTTACCACTGTGTGCTTTATGTGTGTCAGCTTTAGTATGCAGCCACTAATGGTATATTATAATTCAAAGTTATTTGACAGTAAGGGTTTATTCAGCGCGCTCTGCCGTTGATAAAATGCTTTTATATCAAATCGCTTCTTTTTCTCAACGTATTGAAATTTGGAGTCGTTGTTTTTTCACAATGGTCAATTAAATTCACGGAATTGGTGTACATACGTTATTTGTTGCATAAATCGTCAATTACTATATATTGTATGTACATGTTATCTTAAATACATGTTACAATCTGCAATAAATATAACTATCTACACAGTTTCATATTTTCTCCTCGGGAAAGAATACTGTAATAAATGTATACTCCGCCGACCCGTTTAAAGCGCGTCAATCATACTGTCCTTGCAGACACTTATCCTGGAAAGGTGGAGCAATAAGTATCGGGATATGTCTCTGACATTTCAGCGGCTGAAATGCAGTTCAAACATCGTACTGTAAAACGTATAGTCAACCACAGCCCTGTCGTACAGATATATGTTTTACTCAAAACTGTTTATCGGAACTTTTAATTTATTTTATTTACTGCGTTTTGGTTTATGTGTTTCAGCTTTAGAATGCGACCTCTTATACCAATGGCATCTAATTACCCAAAGTTATTTGACAATCAGTTAGTTTTCAGCGCGCACCGCCTTCCATAAACGGCTTCTCTGATCATTATCAAAGAATTGAGCTTTGTAGCCATCGTTCCTTCACACATTTAATCCACGGATCTGATGTTTATTCGTTATTTGTTTAAAAAATATGCAATTATTATATATTGTATTTTAATCAGAAACATTGAATCTCCAATAAATGTTAATATCTTCAAAGCCTCATATTTTTTTCTCGGGAAAGAATACTGGAATAAATCTATACTCCGCCGACCCATACAGCGCGTCAATCATACGGTCCTTACAGACACTTATCCTGGACAGGTGGAGCAACATATATCGGGATATGTCTCTCACATGTCGGCGGCTGAAGTGAAGCTCAAACACCGTACTGTAAAACTTGAAGTCAATCACCGCCCTTTCGTATAGATGATCACACAGGTCCATCACGTCTAGCTCATCAAGGAGTTTAGTGAAACCTTCCTGGATGGATTGTTTCATGTTTACAAAAGTTGAGGTCTTCTCCTTTGCTTGACCACTCGGCAACGTTCTAGTGGTGTCAGTTTCATTTGATGAAGAGGATGTTCTTTCATTCTGTGGTGGTGTCGGAGTTTTGCGATTCAGATCATTAAATGAATGTTCTATTCCCACTCTATTTGTATTGATCTCTTTGAGAACCGTGTTATCTTCAAGACTTAGTAAGCCATCACACACATCAAAGCCTTTGTTGTAATTGTTTGCAATTCCTCTACAGTCCATATGTGTAAGACACGAATCCGTGAAGTTGCTTCTTTTAGAAATGGACAGGTAGTCACTACTGTTTCTATTGTGCCCCTTTCTCTTCTGCGCACCTTGGGTTATATCATCGATTTCTACCTTTTCATTGTCTGGTGTGTCAATATCGGTTTTACTTTCAACTTTTTGGGTGTATGGTTCAGATGCATAACGTTCAGTTTTTGCTTCTTTGTCAATCTTTTCATCGCATGTTTTCAGTGTTTCAACGATCATATTCGAACCTTTTGCCGTTCTGTCGTTTTTTATATCAATAAATTGAGCGTTATGTTCGGAATGAAGTCTATTGCGTTTATCTACAGACAGGATCGACGTTTCTAAAATTGTAAAAACATCAATGACATTTAATTGGTAAATAACCTTATCTCTAATTGTGTACATGTCATAAAATTGAAGACTTTCGTAACGGTACAACATATCATTTTTGAGAGACTTTATGCTTATAAATGCAAAGCCAACAAAATGAAAGAAAATATATTATTGACATAAATCGTCCAATAACTACATCCTGACCTTGTTATAACACATTACTGTTTTGTGCCCAGGCTTTATAATAAAATCACTTTAATTCACCGATATATTATGCGTGACTTGATGTTATGCTATAATCTGTTCCCCTTCAGTATCAAAGTAAAAATGACTACATGTAACCAGCATAAAACAAGAACAAGTTTGCTGCTCATCAGTGCCTTAGGGTTTAAAATGTAGACTTTAAAACTTGAATCTAGTAAGCAAGGTCTTTACTCAAATTTGATTTTCTAAGGCACTACAAATGCGTCAAAGTGCGTATTTGCGTGGTAAAGTGATAACAAACTATGAAAGGCCGCACAACCTTGAATACTGGAGCGAATCTCGCCTTCCGAAGAAATCATGATGTCGTCCTTACGAAAACCAGGCGGGAACAATATCTGCAGCGGGCACACGGTAATGTAACTGTCCGATGTAGTCGTGTATTCACGAGACAGATCAATCTGTATCGCAAGTTCAAGGAAACTGAAATAAACCAACAAACAATTAACATGTTTTCAATTTATTTTCTCGTCTTTCATATACTTTCAGTAGGGTGCCCAACATCATGGAAATTTTGTATTTTGAAACAATGTATGAATATCGCGTTTTGTTTTGCGTGTAATTCATATTTATTCAGTTACAAATAAATAATCATTATGCTCAATCATATTTTGTGAATACATTTTTCATCGACGTGAAAATTGTTCCGCAATAATATGTTATCATTAAAATTATATTTGTTTTCTTTTCAAAATAATAATTGAACGTTTTTTTATATAAAAACCTCTGTGACGTCAGACGAACCCGTCCATTGCCGGATACGGTAACAAGCACCTGTTGACAGTCAGTATCAGGTGGAACATTCTTTGATAAATCCGCTTTTGATTGGCCGCCACGTTGCTCCGGCAACTTCTTGCTTATCTCGTTGGAAAAGTCCTTTTTGCATTGGTGTACAGCATCCATTGTCACTGACGCCTCTTCTGAAAGTTACAATGTTATCGATATTAAATGTACTTACTTAACAATTAAACATCACTGCCATTAGTAGTTGCATACATTATAGATCCGCTAGTTACTAAACATGAAAGGTATAATAAACATACTGTACGCGAATCTGACAACGTTGTGAAATTGCCAGGTGTTTTTGGAAAATGCATGACAAATCAGTAATCGACATTGGTTGGAAAATATGAACGAACGTATAGTGACTGTACATGTGTACACGATTTGCTTCACCACATCCGTTATCACGACTAATGATTCACCCCTAGTAACTGATGTTTGCACGCGTTCTAAAGAGTCTTATTCACAATTTAATAAAATGAACGTTAAATATTTCATAGATAAGGGCTATTAGCAAAAACGTTTGGAAGCCAACCGGATAGGTATTATTTGTACATGTATATCCACGTCTAATCTGTCAATGTACATAAACCTCGTATTTGAAGGAGTAGTACACAATGTACATGGCAAGCAGAATTATTATACACATTTTTGTATTATTAATCGGCTAATAAACTAATTAAAATTTGATTTAATATGGCCAAATTTGTTGAAATTTCACACCATGATTTGCTAATCTTATATTCTCTCCGTTTTTACTCCATAAACCTAGGTTTTTGCAAAAAATTACGGTTTCAAACTGTTTTCCATAGCTATACATGTTTCGTTTAGATATATGTATCGGTTTTTGGTTTGCCTTTCCAGTATTTAATTATACCATTTTGTGTATTTTGATGTTGCAGATACTCCAGGGTATGCTCTGATCATTTTGTGGATGGAATTGGTCCAAACAGCCTTCACAGAAACAAGGTGCCAACCGAACACCTTGCGCAGAAGATCCTTTCTACCAAGAAAGTAAAGACGCGTAATATGGAAGTGAATTGTTTATGCCAGAACAAAACATTAAGATTTATGTATTTATAATAATAATAAACTTATTTATTTGATATAGATTGCATCAAAAGCCTTAGGCTTATTGAGATTCTCTCTCGAGTCTGTTTTCTGGAAAGAACCAGTACATGGTGTCTTTGGAAAAGATCATGAGAACGCTCTCAAATTACCTCCCAGTCGCTTGGCAGTCACAATATCCACTATGTCACAACAATTTTTAAACGGTACAATATATATTAAAATATATAATACATAAAATGTATGTATTTCAGCTATGCAAAATCACATGCAGATGACACCAGATTCGGTGATTGCAGCTCTGGAAGTGTGAGTGTACAGGCATCTCCTGACATGCATGAAATCTCCACAAATACCGAAAGACCAGAAAAAACCATCGAAGACATTATGGCCTCAGAAGATAAAATCATGTTTTATACTGGCTTGCCAACTTTTATTATTTTTAATTCTTTGTTTTTGACATTGATTGACTTTGGTGCAGAAAAGTTATGTACTGAAAAACTGAACGCTGTTAAGATTGAGACAGGGCGTAAAAGAAAGTTAAGACCTGTTGATGAGTTTCTTCTTGTTATGATGCGATTCAGACTCGGACTGCTTGTAAAAGATCTTTAATACGGGTTTAACATTTCTGGAAGTGCAGTGTCAAAAGATTTCAATTCTGGTATAGGTTTTATGTTTTTCTTCCATCACTCAGTATGTTGCAGAAACAAACTCCTTCTTGTTTTAAAAACTTCAGGGATACTAGAATCATTCTAGATTGTACTGAAATTTTCATTCAAACACCATCGTCTCTTGAGAATAAGTCTGTAACATATTCAAATTATAAGTCACACAACACATTCAAAGTCTTAATTGGAATCAGTGTGACTGGTGCTGTAATTTTTGTATCCAAACTTTGGGGTGGTTCAGCATCAGATGTTAAAATAACAAGAGACAGCTCTTTACTTGCTATGCTGGATAAAGGTGATGCTGTGATGGAAGATAAAGGCTTTATTCATTTATAATCAGACTTTGAAAATATTGGTGTTAAAGTGTATTGTCCCCCTTTCAAAACTAAGGAACAATTTTCTAAAGAAGAAGTAGAATTAACACGAAGAATTGCTTCTGCAAGAATACATGTTGAAAGACAAATGGAACAAATAAAAAAATTCAGGATTTTGCAGGGTGTGTTGCGAATCGCCCTCAGTAAGATATAACATGAGCTAGTGTTTGTTTGTAGTGCATTGACAAACCTAATGCCACCTTTGGTAAAGTGATCAGGGCAACAGATACGGGGAGTACAACATGTATTTGTGTACATACTCAATTCTAAAACACCTGTAGTGGCTGGTACATAAGTTAGTTACATTGTATGATATCATTTTTGGGTATTTTTTAAAAATACATTTGTTGACATCATCTCATGTACGTCTTTATTTTTAAAATGTAACAAACAAATTCTGCATTCCATTTAGTGCATTTATTATAATCATATTCAATAACATGGTGAACAAATTATTTTATGCAACAACATGAAAATAACTGTTCATTACTAGTACAAATTATTTTATGCAACAAAATTAAAATAACTGTTCATTATTAGTACAGGATTGATAAATAAAACATTTTTTAATTTTGAATGAGTTGTATCTCTTCATTGTGTTTTTGTTCCTTGAGTGCTATGCACAGTCAAATATTATAGTAAAATATACTTTCAAATAACTTATATCACAGGCCATATACGTGTAGATTGATATATGTATCACAACAGTCCATCTTAGTTTCACAATTGATAAAAACAAAACAATAGGCATTGTGTACAAATAATGAATCAAAAAACGACTTATAGAATAGTATGAAAATATTTTTCATTGCTATTGTGCCCAGATTGGGTAAAAAAACCAATGCAGCTTTGTATGACTGGTTGCCTGCCTGTGAATTTATATTTATATTTCTTCGATGAAACTCTTTTCATGAAACTGTAAAAAACTGACACACAGTTTTTATGCCCCCGGTATGATCTTTTACTGAATTTGAAAGTATTGTGAAATGCAGCTTCTTTCAACGTAAGAAAAAGTTCAGAATCATCTCCCCTTGAAGTTGAGAAAAATATGAAATTACGCTTAAAAGATTAAGCAGATTTTTTAAAACCTACACAGTTCTGTTCCATTAATGAAAACTGCACACGGATGCCAGTAAATAAAAAGAAACCAATGTAAATAAAATGAACTATCAAATATTGGGGGGTTACAACACAAAATCATAGATAATGGTTATTTGGGGGTTATAACACAACATCATAGATAATGGTTATTTGGGGGTTATAACATAAAATCATAGATAATGGTTCTACCAGTATCTTTTTCTATTTTGTTTAAAATAATCGGCCAATATATTTATATTTACAGTTGTAAAAAATCGTTCCATGTAACTTTAATGAGTGCCTTTTACACTAAAATTCCCGACGCCCTTTGATGCTTTGCATCAGTACTTATCTTGTATATTTAAAGAATGCATAACCCTTGTCAATGAACATCATACTGGAATAGTAACCCAACGATTTGTGTTTTACTCGACCTCTTTCTGATCACTGACTCATTGTGAAATATATCAGCAACAAATATCAAATCACGCACGTCGAAAACAAAGTACATGTATACGTAAATGAATGTTAATTCTAATGGGTAACACTCACAACATATATTTTATGAGGTTCACATTTAACACGGATTAATAAGAGATAAAATCGGTTTTATAATTACTTAAGGCTTGTCCATATATATTTTTTTCTGATTTTTATAATTAAATTTGTATAATAACCTTTACAAAGTTAAAACATTTTTAACCAGAAGGCCCTGAAGCACTCACCTGGGTACGTGGTAAACCATTTAAAACAACTTGATAATTTGTGCTATTCATTATATTTTATATGTTCTGTAATTAGAGAAAAATAAAAAGATGAACAAAAATCGTTTTATTTCTCCGTTTGTTACAAGTAGAAATCTATTGCTATCTGACTAGTTAACGTTTTTAAGTAAAACAGTTATAAATTGTAGCGTGTAACCGAACCATGCGAATTCCACAACGTTTAATTTTTAAAGAATCAAAGAAGTCTTCTGTCAAATGTTTAGTTCGAATTATCGTTAATCCGAAGTTCTGTAACGGTCCCGACGACTTCGAAATAACGGTGTTACAATATACTTTATATGGTTCATCTGACACGGATCCTCGTACGATAAGTGTGGCTCGATGTGTTTGCGGATACAGGTATATAGGGCACAACAACAATAAGAGTATCGGATAACATGAGTTGTATTGTCAATTCATAGGGAAGACCAATGCCACCAAAAATAAATCGTACATAATAAACATTTAAACATGTCAATGCACCAAAATTCAAAATGAGCCACCAAAATGATTATTTTTAAGACTGCATAGGCTTCACAAAGATGTAATGATAACTACATGTTCACATTTGAATGTAATCCACTACGGTCGCTAAGAAAACAGTATGGCCGACCAGATGCATTTTCCTTTCATTTCCCGCCCTTTCAAATACCAACATCATCGTTATGGTACGATTCTTTCATGACTTTGTTGATCAGCACCCAACCGATTTTCCATTTCCGCCGAGAAAATCGTTTCATTAAAAATATTCTGAAATATGAGTATGGTTGAGTAAAGAGAAAAAAAATAATATTGTAAACAAAAATAGTCTTATAGATATTTTTGATAATGCATAACCCTAATAATTGTCAATTTGCATCACATTAGAATAGTAACCCAGCGATGTTCAGTATACTCGACTTCTTTCTGATCACTGACTCACTGTGAGATATATCAGCAACATAAATCAAAGCACTCACGTCGAAAACAAAGCACATGTTTACGTAAAGGAAATTTAATTCGAATAAGTAACACTCATATATTTTGATGAGGTTCAGAATTAACAGGGATTCATAAACGATAAAATCGTACTAAAAACGATTGTGACCAATCAAATTGTTTATATAAATGGTCAATTCTAGATAAATTATTTAAGTTTATGTTGGTAATAACATATTGATTGTCTGTTCTACATGATTTCAAATCACGGTATTTGCAAAAAAATGTTGAATGATTCAGTGTACAACTTTTCTTAAACAATGCGCCTGTAGGCGTTGTAAAGTTTCGTACTTCAAATAATAAAAAAAACAGATACAAACCATTATCCACACATAATATTTGTTCAACGTTCTGTACTGTATAATATTAAAGTATTTTGGAAGTAAAAACAGTCCGGCTACTAGAACGATAAGGAAACAGAAAACAAAGCTAGCAGTTAAAACGGTTTCTAAAATTTGATTGTTGAATGCGATGTGTATTGGTGGCGGGCATGGAAAAGTAAGGTATAATATATGAGCCTCGCTCTGGGAAAACGTGGCTTAATGCATGTGCCTAACGTGTCGCCCCAGATTAGCCTGTGTAGTATGCACAGTCTAATGAGGTACGACACTTTACGCTTTTATGGCATGTTTCGTGAAAAGGAGGTCTCTTCTTAGCGAAAACCCAGTTTAGGCGGAAAGGGTCGTCCCCGATTAGCCTCTGCGGACTGCACAGGCTAACCTTGACATTTCACGCTTTTATGGCATGTTTTGTTTTTATGAAGTCTCTTCTTATCAAAAATCCAGTTTAGGCGAAAAGTGTCGTCCCTGTTTTTCATGTACGGACTGCACAGGCTAAACTGGGACGACACTTTACTCACATGCATTGATCCCGGTTTGTCCAGAGCGCGGTCCATATTTATTGATTACCTGAAAGGATCGAAAATGAAAGAACACAATCCAGCCATTTCTACGAATTAACATAATACTGTTTTTAAAAAGATAATTCGAGCCGAGCTGTGATGATAATCCGATTCGATTCGATGTTTACATGCACTTGCGTTCCTTTTAAATTAATTTATATATGAACTACAATAGATACAATTAAGGGTAAACAAGTTAGATTCTAACCACAGAAACCTTACGCGTTTATTTCCCTAAAGAAAAAACACCTAAGCAAAACGAAATAGTAGGTGTTATAAGAGTACATATTACATGTTAGTTCGTCATTAGATTGATGTGATTAAACAACTGAAGCGTAAGAAACGGTAAACCTATTTATAGTAATGCCTTACGTCACTGTGTATGAAGGTGTGTCATGATGTATATACCCCGCTGATTTTAATGTGTATCGTATGACAAACGATATACCAGTACATACTTATACAAAGCAATATATGTTTGTAGGGCAATAAACTTCGAAACAAAACAATATGTTAGATGGCATAAATGGAATACATCATGTAATTAAAATTCAAACAGACACACATTTATTACCATTTTTGGTTAACTAAAGCACTCTAAATTATATACTTTTATAATTGTGATAACATATGATAACATCACAAACACAACTAGAAATGGCGCGGCAGAGGCCGACGCGTATCCCCACGCCGAATGTTTGACCTAGGTGTGCCCCAGGGTTGGTAATGGGGCCATGCATAGTTGAGATTGACCGTATTGTCATAAGAGAGGTAAAGTATCAATTTGAAGTGAATCTGTGTAGAAATGAAGAAGTTAATGTAAAATAACATAAAAAATGAGTGAAAATCTCTGACCCGGCCCCACCCAAGCCCCATTACTTTCGACCCAGGGGTCAGATCAAAATTCCAAATAGTGCAGGGTCGCACATATGCTCATAGCTACCATGTGTGTAAGTTTCAAGGTTTTAGTGCTAATAGTGTAGGAGGAGATAGTGGCCAGGACGGACGGACGGACAGACGGACGGACGGACGGCGGAGATAACCACTATATCCCCACCTTTTTTTCAAAAAGCGTGGGGATAAATATACTAGACATTGAATTGCCTATTTAAACAGTTTATTTTACATTGTATACTTAAAATTGTGATAACATATGATAACCCAACAAACACAATTATACTAGACATTAAATTGCATATTAAACAGTTTATTTTACATTTTTAATTTTCACCATTATTGGGGCTGTAAGGTCGTACGCTTGAGCTTTTCAGGATGATGTTATTTTATTTATAAAAGTACGGATTAAACAGCTTCGTCATGTTGATGTTATGTATAAACGTACATTCTGCTCCAGCTCCGTCACGTTTTAGTGATGTCGGAAAGGCTTTTTTTCTGTGTTTATGTGTGTATGCGATTGTTGAGCAATTCATTACACCTACACTTTCAAGCGATTTGCATATATTTGTACGGCAATCTTGATACCAGGTGTTCCTCAACCAATCATTGTAATAAAAGCGCTGATAGAATTGTAAGAATATTGACAATAACAAATGCAATGTATTTAAACTCGTTAAACTCGCTTAATTGACTAAAAAAAAATTGTTGTACATTTCCAGAAAATTTCCAGACATGTTAAGACGGGGAGGGAGGAAGGTATTTATATACTGGGGCTGACTGCGTTTGAGAGAGATAAGTTGTAAGTGACTGACCGAATGGTGTTTTTTTCTCTGCATTTTTGGTCAAAGAAGGCGGTTATTTTCAACCGGTAAGCCACTTTATATTTATTTTTCTTTATTTTTGTTTAATGAATACGCCAATTCTATTTTATGTGTTAGCTCTTTTCTCCTTTTTTTATTATTTTATTCAATCATGTAAATTTCGAAATGTTTAAATGTTATTGAAGGAAAACCTTCCAGAAATCTGTCATTTATTTAATCGACAAATCGGATGTTCGAATAGCATTTCCTCACGTTATACTTAGTATGTTTACACTAACAGTATGACCAAACTAGCAATACTTTATTTTTCCTGAGGTTATTTAATCTACTATTAGCCATGGCCGAAAATATTGGTTTAACGCCCCTTTTTGTAACTTACTGGCTTAATTATGATAAAAAAACAAGTTACCTCTTATGAGGCAGTACAGTCGCTGAATCTGGGTGCGATGATTCATTCACGAAATTTAGTCTTTTTTCAGGGACCTATACGAAAACCCGTTTGCATATGTCACTACTTTATTTAAATATATTTTCATACCTGTGATCAATATCAATGTTAACTGTTTTAAAGGTACATTTTGCATGAGGTTTTGGTTTCAATAAGTATGTCGTGATACCGTCTTAACTTCGAAAGATGAAATCTCGGAACGAACTAAAATATGAAACGAGAAAATAAATAAGGCACCTTTATCTAACCACTCGTGTGGGGTTCGAAGCCGGATTTTTTTTGTTCAACACCTTTTCGTTATTTCATGTACTAGTGTAATTGCTTCAACGAGAAGAGTTCGCCAGTTGAAAGTTCTTATTACCACCCGAAAAATTGTGTTGTGGAGCAAGTGTTTTGGAATACGCAACCTTTTGATTTCCAATATCCCAATTGTGTTCCGTCCCTTTAAACACGAAGTTCATATTGTCAACGTATATTGTCTATTTTTAGACAACATGTAGCCCAATCAGTTTATGTCGAGAGTAGACCTGTGCCCGTTTAACAAATTTAAAGAACCTTTTGCCAATGATAAGTATGAAAATCTTAAACTTTTTGTTTACACCATACGTTCGTATGTACCTGGGTTTATCATATTCAGTGGCTTCATAAAACAACAAATACTGGTTTAAAACACAACCAAGTCTATTTTAAGAACTTGCGGTTTTCCAATTTGAGTAATCGAGTGTTTCGTATTTCCACTGAATGAAGCCATGTTTAAGGTATTAACGTTTTAATGGATTAAATAGAAGGTAAACATCTTTTTAACAAGCGTTTATTGATATTTAATATGTTTATGATTATTTTCAAACTATCTAGAGCATTTACCTACTGTCGTTACATCTATATCGTTTATCAATTAACATAGTGTAATTCTATTCTCAATCTTGTTCCTGTTTATTGAGTGGTAAGAGGATACTGTTCTGAGACTTCTCAGTCAGAAATATAAATATTGGATAATACGATGCAATTAAATGTATAGTATGTCAAGTTATACAATATACGCTACTGTAAAACGAGAAGTTTTCAATGATTGTTTCCAGTTATATCTCAAATATGAGGTTAGTGGGCTTTACTTTTTTCGTTAACTATAGTATAACGACTCACGAGTTATTCCCCTCTTTACTGAGAATGTTCAATGACAGGTATCAGTATTCAACATTCTTTGTTTATAAGTAAACCTGAATTTATAATAAGCGAATACGCTTTGATGTAAGGTTATCATAAATAATCCAAACTGTACCTGGAATACTCCACACAAGTTAAGGTAAGGCACTAACGATTAGGATCGATGGGGTAATTGGAAAAACACAATTTAATCTTAAGTTTGGTCATAAATGCATTTAAATACATGTTTGAGAAATACGAAACTGTAAACAAGTCTCTATTAGCTATTTAAGTGATGTCGTCAATATTAGCTCTAATGCAAGTCGCGGTATATCGGCTAAGTATTTGCGTACAATAATTATATGTTCACCTTTTTTCATCATGCACTACTACACGTAAATACCAGATCGGTAAATGGTGGGCGGATACTTATATGCAGGTTACCGCTCAATAAACATTGTGCAGTGTATTAAAATGTTTTATTCAGAATTCATACGGATGTCACATACTTAAATTGAGGCAACATTCAAATCGTTATTGAGATTCTTGTCAAGCAAGTCAGACCTAATGCGACGAGTAGGAACTGCCCACTGGGTTAATATCGTGGAATGTTATGTTTGAAGCAAACTCTGATTGACTTCAATCTGTTTAGTGTTTTTTCTTGAACTGTGGACTCGTTAAATATCCTGGATGGTTTGACCAAGTGGGCTAATCGTAATACAAACCCACTTACTTATAAATATATTCACTATGATAGGCTAAAAACTTTGATATTAGCTTTATTGCTGAAATAAATGTTGGTGTTGTTGTTGTCTTTAAATGAACTTAACCACAACCGATTTCAGTTATAACATGTTCTCTATAATGATACGAAATCATAATAAATGTTTACGTGAATTGGATTAAACTTTGAGAATTTCATTTTAGAAACGTCAAGGTAAAAAATCTATTATATTACATATCTAACATCATAAAGCACTGTAAATAAAATCCCATAATAATTTATAATTAATCTGGATGACTCCAAAATTGATTCTGTGTTAACTGGTCCAATGTCTTTATGGCATCCAAAATGTCATTTCAATGAATTTCGAAAGTATATTTACTCTTTTTAAATTAACAAAAATACAAATAAAAAAGTTTATTTAACGAAATAGTATTGTTCACATTTTAACAATTCTAGCCTGATCATTTGTAAAATTTTAATATTGTTTATATGTTTCCAAAACTAAAAAAAAATCTACAATGTTTCATGTTTCCTCTAAACGTTCGTAAATAAATGTTTGCATTGGTTACTCATTTTTTATAATCTCTATGCTTGAATCCTTCTAAATTTGAGCCAATTATCAATGATTTAAACGATATAATTAAAAAAGGGAATGCATCATTTCGCGGGCATAATAATAAATCTCAAAATATAATGTGCCTGCACAATCAAACGCTTTATAGGCAATATGCAACATAATAAAACATGGATAAATACAAATACCTTTTAAAGTTACCTATGTATTCAATTCTTTAAAACAATATCCTTCAGTAACCAACACATTTCACAGTAGGCTTGCAAATAACTGAATTCAAAATGAACGGTGATTTTCTTAAATCTGACTTTATATGCCTATTGTAGTTTCTATTTTTAGAACAACACTTTCTTTTCGATTGCTAGCTCGTATGTAAGATAACGTTATATTTAATATGGTTCATCGGACACGGATCCTGGTACGTTAAGTGTGATTGATATGTTTACGGATCCATTTTGGGCTCAGCTACAATTAGAGAATCGAATAACCATCGCACCTTGTATTACATTGCGCGTAGCCGTGTTATGCTTTAATTCTACGCGAAGTGCGCTGTTATGAGCATTATTGAAATGCGTAGTGCTGTGTTGTGGTCATTATTGCAATGTGCTGTGATGTGTTTTATGATTTATTGCATTTCGTAGTGCGGTGTTGTGTTCATTATTGCAATGCATAGTGCCTTGATGTGTGCTTTATTGCCATATGTAATGTGGTGATGTGTGCTGTATTGCAATGCGTGTTGCGGTTTTGTGTTCATTATTGCACTGCGTAGTGCGGTGTATATGCATTATTGCAATGCGTAGTGCGGTGTTATGTGAATTATTGCAATGCGTGGTACGATGTCGTGTGCAGTATTTGCTTGTTAATTTTCGTCGATTGCCTTAAAACAGGACAGGATATGTCGACAATTATATCATGGTCAATTACCAACATAACACCTGAAAATTACGGTTAAGTTATGGTTTGCATATAACGTTCGGTCCTTTCACGAACAGTAATTCCTTAGACTATTAAACTCGTCATTTTCACCAAAGTCAGCGAAAATGATTAATGGCAAAACATCTATAGTAATTTTGATACTAGTCCCAATCGTCCTGGTTATTGTTTATGAAATAAGTATCTACACTTCGAAATACAACATATGTTATCGTCGCGAAGTTTAGGTGGTGTATTGCCATTTTATAAGGAGGACAAACGCCACCAAAAATACATTGTGATTAATGAACATACCAAGATGTAAACTCCAATGGGCCATCTTGCTCGGTGGTATTTTAATCGTGATTGTATTTATGTTTATTAATGTATTAGATATCTAATGAACTTGTGTACTATCTTATTATTTCGTACATTTCTGTTTCCCCGAACGGTCACATCGAGTATGTGCGTAAAACTTCGATAATGTGGTCAAAATCAAAACAAGATATTTTTTTTTTATTTATTTGTTTTAATACCCGCGGGTGTGAAACTATTTTATCTATACTTTTTTGCTATGACACTTAGTTCAGACGTTTAAATAGTATAGTGTTGTAATAAATACATGTTAAAAAATCGAACAAGTGTGAACAAGTCCATATATTNTTTGTTTGGGAGCCCACAAATGACATGTCATTGACATTTTTTAGTATG
Source organism: Dreissena rostriformis (assembly GCA_007657795.1). NCBI lineage: Eukaryota > Metazoa > Mollusca > Bivalvia > Myida > Dreissenidae > Dreissena > Dreissena rostriformis. The sequence continues at coordinate 76,276 of VMBQ01003841.1, forward strand.
ACATCAAATAATTATTAGAGCATGAATTATCAATGCATTCAACAATGCATTCATTTAAATGATACTGTACATGTACGTGTACATAACTTATATGAATACAGCGCCGTGAGTTATCAGCGCAGAACATCACTGTTGTATTCATATTGACCAGCAAGTTAAAGTGACAGTGTAATGAAAAATATTCTAACAACGAATGCAACACGTTATAGAATTGCTCTTGAAGTCAAATTTGACGTATCATTGATACTAATTAGAAAACAAAATACATACTTTATGGAAAATAACGTGAGTATTAAATGGGAAGCAACTTAAAACATATAGTATATTACAAGTATTACACTGTATTCATCGATAAAGATATAAAATATCATGACATAAAGCAAAACTAAAAAAATGAGACATTTGAGTTTTACGCCATATATAGCCGACATACTGCTACCTAATCCTGTTAAACTACAATATAATATATGGCGGTATAGGCCACACCAACGTACGGTTGTCTGTACATTTCTACACGATTTGCTGCCCTACATCCGTGAGCATAGGACAGATGATTCACCCATTCTTATTGAATTTTGCACGCGTTCTAAAGAGACTTGTTCATTGGTTTACAAAATGAAAATAAAAAATATAATAATTTCAAAAAAGAATGTATTCATTATATTTTGATGAGAAAACCAATAGTTTTTACTAAGAAAACCAGGTTACTAATATGTTCGTTGATTGATTATCATCAATCAAAATTGGTAAAACAATAAAGCGTGAGAAACGCTTTTTTATCGATTCTCTGGCAAGTACTTGTAGAACCAAAAAAGCGTTTGTAATAGAAGCCTTAGTGGTGCATTGGTCGCGTGTAAACATTTGCTCGTAAAGGTTCCGGTTCTATGCCTGGGAAAGGAAAACTTTTTGTAAAACAGTTTTTCTTGTCATTGCAATCATGTATTGTATTCCAAATATTTATCTTAAGAAATATCAATATAAGAAATGTATTATTTATTTCTAAAATCATAAAACAAATATCTATGTTCTGAAGACTCCAAAAATAAAAAAAAATAAAAAAACTGCCATGTATCCTAGTTCCTTCGAACGTTCGGACATATATGTGTGAATTTGTTTCTTATTTGTTATAATCCCAATGCTTAAAAGAATCTAGATTTCATCCGAGTATCAGTAATGTAAGCGTCTGAACAATATGAAATAACGCACACAATGCATATTATCGCGGGCATAATAATAAAACTCGGAATATAATGTACCTGCATAAGAAAACGCAGCAAAAGTATTATAACATAAATAAAAACGAATACCTTTTGAAGTTAACAATGTTTTCAAAACAAATTTAACATGTCCTTCAGTGAGCAACACGTTTGACAACAAGCACGCACGTAACTGTATTTAAAATAAGTCGGTGTTGTACTTAAATTTGCCTTTTATCTGCCTTTTATAGTTTCTATTTTTAAAACAATACTTCCTATTCGCTTGCTAGCACGTATGTCATTAAAAATTTACACTTTATATGGTTCATCGGACACAGATCCTCGTCCGATAAGTGTGGCTAGATGTGTTTGCGGATACAGGTATATATGGCACATCTACAATGAGAGTATCGAATAACAAGGATGTATTGCCACTTCAAAGGGAGGACATATGCCGCAAAAATACATCGTGCATGATGAACATTAAAACAGGCAGATATACCAAAATTCAAAATGAGCCACCAAATAAGGATTTTTAAAAGTACATATGCTTTGAAAAAATGTCATAGTAACTACATTTTCAAGTTTTAATTTTATATAATACGGCCGCCCAAAATGGCCAGTATGGCCGACCAGATAATATTCCCTTAAATTTCCCGTCCTTTCAAATACCAACATGATAGTTATGGTACGATTCTTTTTTATGATTTGTTTATCAGTACCTCACCGATTTTCCATTTCAGCCGAGAAAATCGTTTCATTTAAAATATGCAGAAAAATGAGTATTGTTTAATACAGAGAAAACATTTATAATATTATAAAAAAAATAATCTTATAGATATTTGGAGAATGCATACACCTTACAATCGAAAATTAACATCACACTGGAATAGTAACCCAAAGATTTTCAGTATACTCGATTTCTTTCTGATCACTGACTCATTGTAAGATTAATCATCAACATAAATGAAGGCACTCACGTCGAACACAACGCTGATGTTTACATAAAGGAATGTTAATTCAAAAGAGTAACACTCACAGCATATGTTTTACGAGGTTCAGTTTAAATACGGATTGATAATTGATAAAATCTCACTGAAACGATTGTGACCAATAAAATTGTTTATGAGAATGGTTAATTATAATACATTATTTAAGTGTATATGTTGGGAATAACGCTTTGACAGTCTGTTCTACATGGTTGTTTCAATTCACGTTATTTGCAAACATGGTGAGTTATTCAGTGTACTAATTGTCCTCAGAATGCGCTATAGGCTTGTTAAGTATCGCACGTCAAATAAAAAACTTACTCTGCAAAAAATGATCTGTCATGGAAAACCCGGCTCAATGCATGTGCATAAAGTGTCTTCCCAGATTAGCCTTTGAAGTCCGCAAAGGCCGATCAGGGACGGCACTTATCGCTTGTATGGAATTTTCGTTTAAAGGAAGTCTCTTCTTAACACAAACCCAGTTTATGCGGAAAGAGTCGTTTCTAATGAGTCTATGTGGTTTGCACAGGTTAATATGGGACGATATTTTTTCTTGAATGGATTAATCCCGGTATAACATCGTTTAAAAACGAAAGGTGTATTGTCCTCTGTGTTAACTGTGTGTCACTTTGTTTATATCGTTGCTTACTATTTTTAAATGTGGTNAGTAACAGTCATAACATATATTTTATGAGGTTAGATTAAACACGGATTCATAAGAGATAAAGTCGTACTGAAAACGATTGTGACAAATCAAACAGTTAATAAGAATGGTTAATTCTAGATAAATTAGTTTAGTTCATATGTTAGGAATAACATTTTGACAGTCTGTTTGACATGGTATCAATTCACGGTATTTGCAAAAATGGTGAGTAATTCAGTGTACTAATTTTCTTAACCATGCATCAGAATGCGCTATAGGCGTTGTAAAGAATCGCACATCAAATTTAAAAAAAAAACTAATCCACAAAAACTGATCTTTTCTCATTCTGTATTGTTTAATACTTAAGTTAATATTTTTTAGTAAAAACAGTCTGGCTTCTAGTACGAAAATGAAACAGAAAAAGCTACTCGCGGACAATATGTCTTGTATTTGATTGTTGAATAAGATGTGTATTAATGGCATAAAAACGTAAGGTATAACGAATGAGTCGGGCTATGGGAAAAAGTAAACTATCGTCACTTCCTTCGTTGATTTCTAAACTCTTCGCGCTTTTTGTTATCTTTATTAACGGCCAAATACGTGGAAGTGTATCTATAAATATAACAGCTTATTTGCAGTGTAAGCCACTTGCATTTGTAGTTCTTCGTATGCCATTGTTGTGGTTTTATTGAAATTTGACCATTATATTTACATGAAAATTTAAACCGGATACGGGTCTAGATAAAAAAGCACAGGTCCAGATATTTCTGACACATCGTTTACTAAGTATACACACAATAACGTATTTTTAGTCGCGGTTAGCGCAGATTTACTACTGTTATTAGGCCACTTCTAGCAAAAGTATTATAAGTTTAACACCGCGAAGTGATTTTTATAAGTTTTAGAATACGCCCTTTTATTATTAATTGTGGGAAATGTATCTTATGTTCAAAAATTGTGAAATCATTCTATCATTAAAAAGATAGTTATAAGGTAGAATCAAATAATAACGAGTGATATTTAGGTATATGAATACATTTAACATAAAAACTCTTGACAAATGCCTTTTAATGTCTTTTAATTTCTCATGCAACCATAAAATTACCGATAAAATATATTAAGATATCATATTTGTATCCATGATCCTATTTGTGAATTCAGACTACACATTTATCAAAAAATAAACTTTTGGGGTGTGTGAATACGGTAATAACGTTGGTCTCACCTGATCGTGTATTCATAGTTAAAACAGAACCAGCGGTACATATAATATTGCACCATTAGCAACAACGTTAGCCCTAATTTGTACCGTATAAAACAGAACCAGCGGTACATATAATATTGCACCAGTAGCAACAACGTTAGCCCTAATTTGTACCGTATAAAACAGAACCAGCGGTACATGTAATATTGCACCAGTAGCAACAACGTTAGCACTAATTTGTACCGTATAAAACAGAGCCAGCGGTACATATAATATTGCACCAGTAGCAACAACGTTAGCCCTAATTGGTACCGTATCAAACAATCGTAGTAAAATGTCAACATGGCATGCTGCCACATATAATACATTCAAAACAAAAACGGTAACGAAGATTTTTTGCTATTTTTCGTTGTTTTCAACAGTATTTCAGTAATATCACGGTTGTCAGTTGACCTATGTACACTTTTCCTGGCTTAGATGGTTAACAAGTACTCTGATTGAAGATATTTGTGTAACCTGGTGATTGGTTTCATTTCAAAACTTTGTTATTTGATTCAAATATCCAACATGAAATAGATGTTTAACAATGATATGTCAAATTTCGATAACAATAACGTTTAACTTTACTTGTAATTTGGGAAAACATGAATGACAAGCACACTTTGTGCTTGATATCATAATTACGGCCCTTATCATAAATCGCATACATTAATTTGGTAATTTGTGCCAAGGTAAACGGTTTCTCCAGCCATTTCTACGAATTGACATGATTCTATTTTTTAAAAGCCGATTCGAGCTGAGCTTTAATGATAATCGGATTCGATTCGATGTTTACATGCAATTGTATTCCTTTTAAATTAATTTATTTTGAACTACACACGATAAGATTAAGGATAAACGTGTTAGATTCTAACCACAGAAACATTACGCGTGTATTTCCCTTAAGAAAAAAAGACCTAAGCAAAACGAAATAGTAGGTGCTTTAAGAGTAAATATTACATGTNCACTTTTCGCTTGTATGGAATTTTCGTTTAAAGGAAGTCTCTCAAATCCAGTTTATGCGGAAAGTGTCGTTTCTAATTAGTCTATGTGGTCTGCGCAGGTTAATATGGGACGATATTTTTTCTTGAATGGTTTAATCCCGGTATTACATCGTTTAAAACGAAAGGTGTATTGTCCTCTGTGTTAATTGTGTGTCACTTTGTTTATATCGTTGCTTACTATTTTAACATGTGGTTGATTTCAATTTAAGTAAATTGTGTACATTATCGTCACTTCATTTGTTGTTTCTATTCCAAACACTTTGCGTGTTTTTTTTTTATTTTATAAACGGCACTATACTTGGAAGTGTATCTATAAATATAACAGCTTATTTGCAGTGTAAGCCACTTGCATTTGTAGTTCTTCGTGTGTCATTGCTGTGGTTGTTTTTGACATCGGACCATTATGATGAAATGTAAATTTGGATGCAGAAGCAATACTAATAGGAAATATGCGAAGAAAGAACAGAAAATCAAAATGTCGTAAACATAAGTCATCTGAATTATTGAGAGATTACTGTGTCATATACATCAAGTCGTTTCATTTACTGCTGACATATGAAAATCAATAATGACAAAAATGTAAGTTGCAGCGAAGGTTTATGTTCATGTATGATATTGACAAACACAACAACAAACTTCCCTAAAATATGTGAAAATATACAACAGCAATAAGGTTACAAATGCTCAACCCATATAAAGGATTTTAGCACCCTACACAAGTTNTTAGATTGTTCTTTAGTCCATATAAATTTTGGATACTTTTATTTCCATTACACATAAACATATATCTCTTAATCTCCAGATATAGTATATCATATTCTTCCGTTCTAATAATGAATCAATATTCATATTTCTTCTAATGACTGATAAAAAACAGTTATAAACATTTGCAATTAATATCCTTGTATTTTCACACGTCCATAACGATAGGTATCAATTCCTCATATGTGTTTCATAAGGTACACACATAATGGTGTATTATGTTCATCTTAAAAATAAATGTGCTTAATTATCCTTGTTTGAAACATTGCCTGCTCTTCCTTATTGATATAAAATTCTTTTGTTTACAAATACATTTCTATTTTCGTTCTTGAATAATATATATATATTACTAAACTGTGATTTTGTTTGTTGTATTCTATACCCTTAAATGTTATGCCTCTTAATTGTTCACTTTGTAATTTCTTAGTTGCTAGAATCTCTTCACATAAAATAAGTTGTTTAGGAGTTAAAGGGTCACCTTGTTTTTGAACGCGGCCTATCGTGATACTGTCAGAAATTAACACATTTAGTTGTAAAGATGCTTATGTATTTATTAAGACAGCAGATCTTTTGAAAAAAGCTACAAAGTGAAACAAATCCTAACGAGTGTTCAATACATGTAAAAGATAACTTATAAAAATCCATCTCAAAATCAACCGCCATGATAAGTCCGGGAATGTTGTGATTTTAAGAATAACTCAAAATATCTTTAAAGAAAAAGTCTTGCGTTCTTAACAATATAACAATCAGAGACAAAACCTGTTTTTTGTTCGCAATAAGTGTTGGTACATGGGATTTAAGTGTATATGCTAGTGAACCTGGCCTGAGGTTTCTTTATAAACCATATTTAAATAAGTTATAGGTCTTCAGTTATCTTTCTTATGTATTGGTTCAGCTTCCTTCGGGAGACAAGTTATGCTACCTGTTGGTGAGTTTTGGAAAAAAAAAGTTTATATACGCGTAATTGATACTTCTCCGTATAAAATCCTCTGTTCTATTCCAAAATATTGAATTTAAGGGTTATCTTAAGTTCTTACATTCTGATCAATCTGGGAAAACGGGGATTAATGCATGTGCGTAAAGTACGAAAACAAATATATTCATAGTAACGATATTTTTATATTCATGAATAAAGATCAATGTCAGGTTTATATTGGCGAACTATGAAAAGATCGCCTGCTCATTATCATATACATACATGTATATATCATTGGAGCAACGGTTAACTATTTTTTATTACGAAAAACCAGGGCTCAAGTATACACTCATTCATATTAAGGTTGTGTTTAAAAAGCACAAACTGATTTTCAGCAAAATAATAATATACATTTTCAATTCATGCGACATGTATTTATCTGTGCATGCACAAAATAAACATATATTTATTGATACAAAGAATATAAAAAGCAAAATGTAACAAAATACTAACGAATCGTAATCAATGCAATTACATGTACTAGATTATACAATAACATATACAATGTTTTAAATAACATTATAATAAAAGTAAGAACAAACGGCTCAATCAAACTCCAACTAGTTAGTTAACTTTCACATTTCGTAACTTCATTATNACGACTTGCAATAGAAATTATGTTGAGGTTGTGTTGCAAATAATTCCAATATCAAACGTAAATACTCTTTTTTACAAAATAAACAAATACAAAACTTATTTAACGAAATATTAGACTTCACCTTTAACAATGCTAGCCTAATAATTTTGCAGCATTACAATTTTGTGTATAAGTCTCCAAAAATAAATAAAAACAAACTGCAATAAATCCTGTTCCCTCAAAACGTTCGTAAATAAATGTTTGCATTTGTTACTAATTTGTAATAATCTCTATTCTTGAAACCTTCTAGATTTCATCCAAGTATCAATAACTTAAACGATTGTACAATATAAAATAAGACACAGAATGCATAATTTCGCGGGCATAATAATAAAACTCGGAATATAATCAACCTGCAGAAGCTAACGCAGTAAAGGACATAACAAAACATAAATAAATACAAATACCTTTTGAAGTTAGCAATGTATTCAATTCTTTAAAAAATATCCTTCAATGAGCAACACATGTGACAACAAGCATGCAAAAAAACTGTAATTAAAATAAGTCGGTGATTTTCTTAAATCTGCCTATTGTAGTTTCTATTTTTAAAACCTCACTTCCTATTCGCTTGCTAGCTCGTATGTCATATAACGTTATACTTTATATGGTTCATCGGACACGAATCCTCGTACGATAAATGTGGCTCTATGTGTTTGCGGATACAGATATAGGGCACAGCTACAATTAGAGTATCGGATAACATGAGGTGTATTGTCAATTAATAGGGATGACCAATGCCGCCAAAAATACATCGTGCATAATAAACATTCAAAAATGCAAATGCACCATTTTTTTTAAATGAGCCACCAAAATGTTTTTTTTTAATATTTCAATGGCTTTAAAAAGATGTAATGGTAACTACATGTTCACATTTAAATTAAATCTACTACGGTCGCTAAGAAAACAGTATGGCCGACCAGATTATATTTTCCTTTCATTTCCCATCCTTTCAAATACCAACATAATAGTTATGATACGATTCGTTAAATGACCCAATCTATTTATCAGCACTCAACCTATTTTCCATTTCCATTGATCGTTTCAATTAAAATATTCTCCAATATGAGCATGGTTGAATGCAGAGAAAACATGTATACTATTATAAACAAAAATAATCTTATATGTATTTTGAGAATGCATAACCCTCATAATCGTCAATTAACATTACACTTGAACAGTAACCCAACGATTTATTTTTATTTGGCTTATTTCTGATCACTGACTCATTGTGAAATATATCAGCAACAAATATCAAATCACGCACGTCGAAAACAAAGCACATGTATACGTAAAGGAATGTTAATTCGAATGAGTAACACTCATAACATATATTTTATGAGGTTAGATTAAACACGGAGTCATAAGAGATAAAGTCGTACTGAAAACGATTGTGACCAATCAAACAGTTAATAAGTATGGTTAATTCTAGATAAATTAGTTAAGTTTATATGTTGGCAATAACATTTCGACAGTCTGTTTGACATGGTTTCAATTCACGGTATTTGCAAAAATGGTGAGTAATTCAGCGTACTAATTGTCTTTATCATGCGTCAGAATGCGCTATAGGCGTTGTGAAGTATCGCACTTCAAATTTTAAAAAAAGAACTAATCCACAATAACTGATCTTTTCTCATTCTGTATTGTTTAATACATAAGTTTATTTTTTTTAGTAAAAACAGTCCGGCTTCTAGTACGAAAATGAAACAGAAAAAGCTACTCGCGGACAATATGTCTTGTATTTGATTGTTAAATAAGATGTGTATTAATGGCATGAAAACGTAAGGTATAACGAATGAGTCGGGCTATGGGAAAAAGTAAACTATCGTCACTTCCTTCGTTGATTTCTAAACTCTTCGCGCTTTTTGTTATCTTTATAAACGGCCAAATGCGTGTAAGTGTATCTATAAATATAACAGCTTATTTGCAGTGTAAGCCACTTGCATTTGTAATTCTTCGTATGTCATTGTTGTGGTTTTATTGAAATTGGACCATTATGTTTACATGAAAATTTAAACCGGATACGGGTTTAGATAAAAAAGCACAGGTCCGGATATTTCTGACACATCGTTTACTAAGTATACACACAATAACGTATTTTTAGTCGCGGTTAGCGCAGATTTACTACTGTTATTAGGCCACTTCTAGCAGAAGTATTATAAGTATAACACCGCGAAGTGTTTTTATCAGTTTTGGAATACGCCCTTTTATTATTAATTGTGGGAAATTTATCTTATGTTTAAAAATTGTTAAATCATTCTATCATTAAAAAGAGAGTTATAAGGTAGAATCAAATAATAACGAGTGATATTCAGGTATATGAATACATTTAACATACAAACTCTTGACAAATGCCTTTTAATGTCTTTTAATTTCTCATGCGACCATAAAATTACTGATAAAATATATTAAGATATCATATTTGTATCCATGATTCTATTTGTAAATTCAGACTACACATTTATAAAAAAATAAACGTTTGGGCTTTGTGAATACTGTAATAACGTTGGTTTCACCTGATCGTGTATTCATAGTAAAAACAGAACCAGCGGTACATATAATATTGCACCAGTAGCAACAACGATAGCCCTAATTTGTACCGTATAAAACAATCGTAGTAAAATGTCAACATGGCATGCTGCCAAATATAATACATTCAAACAAAAACGGTAACGAAGATGTTTTGCTATTTTCCGTTGTTTTCAACAGTTTTTCAGTAATAGCACGGTTGTCAGTTGACCTGTAAACACTTTTCCCGTCTTAGATGGTTTACAAGTACTCTGATTTAAGATAGTTGTGTAACCTGGTAATTGGTTTTTATTTCAAAACTTTGTTATTTGATTAAAATATTCAACATGAATTAGAAGTTTAACAATGATATGTCAAATTTCGATAACAATAACGTTTAACTTTACTTGTAATTTGGGGGAAAATGAATGACAAGCACTCTTTGTTCTCGATATCATAATTACGGCCCTAATCATAAATCGCATACATTTATGTAGATAAGTGAATCTATGAAAACCGGTTTCTAGATATCNAAAGCAGCAAAAATGTTTGACAGCAACATCACAGGAAAATATAAACTTGGGACAGAATTTACTCCTAATTAACTACTTTAGTGGAGAATCAATGGTAAGTGTAATTCTCTTGGTGGCTGGTAAATTGCATTCGTTCTTTTATCTTGTTATCTGTGTTTTTTTTGCACAGTTGCAGATTTCTGTTTTTAATTCTAGGGTCTCAAAATGATTTGCATATTCTGCGACGCCTGTCTAAAAGACGGACAGCCTACAGTTGTTGTAAGACAGAAAGAATGTGACGCTTTCAAAACGTTAGTACATACACTGGGTTTCAACTTCAATGTTATACCTGGACAAACCGTGCATGCAGTGTGTTGGCGAGACTTTTGCAGAACTCAGGCGTTCAAAAAACCCTGATCAGAATTTGTCAGAAGAGTACGTTTGCAATCGGGCGGAGGATTTGACATTGAGAAACCTTATTTATTTTGCGGACAAAGTGGGAAAAAAGCGGAAACATACAGGGATTAGATGTATTTCCAGTTCAAACGTTTGATTTCCAAAATAAAATAAGACAACAGTCATTAAACAGAGATGATGAATGGGAAAATCAGGTCCTGGCACGATTGGAGTATGCACAAGATTTACCAGCTGCAGATGCACTATATCATAAAACATGCAGTGTAAACTTTTGAACTGGACGACAGAAGCCCGTTAGCAAACAAACTGAAACTAAAATTCCCTTCAAGTCTCCAAAAGGGGGCACAGAGAACCTAAGACAAAGTGAAGCATTTCTGACTTTAGCACAAAGATTAGAAGAAAACGACGCTGACCAAACAAGTAAATAGTTTAAATAACATATTCATTCATGTAATTGTGAAGTATTCAACAATGCAATTGTCTTTCCATCTTGTGTGATGGCAGATTTAAACCTTGGCAAGGATAACCTCATCGTGATGTTTGCTTTCAAGCCTCTAACTAGTCTACACACAGCATGACTATTTTATTATAAAGACAGGTAAAAACTAATACATCTTACATTCAAAGGCAAAACGTTTTATCAGCAGCCAATGTCTAACATGCAATTATGGCTTTTTGCTTGTCATTGATGATTATTGTCTTAACCTTAACAAATAAAAGTTATGGTACATTGAACACTTTGAATTGTAGATCACTAAAAAGTGTTTTGAACTCTATAATATCGCCTATTGATCACAAAAGACACACTCATATATAATGGATGTTTATTACACATACACATGGACTGCTTCACATGACTGTTTGTATTATTGTTGACATGGCTTTACAACAGTGTATACCTTAATAGGTGCTGCATTATTACAGAAAACACCAATGGTTTAACAAATTATACTGTTCAATTTAGCTGTAGACATAATGTCTCATATGAAAATAGTATTATAGAGTAGAATATATAACATTAAATTATCTCATAGTACAAACCTCTGAAATGGGTCACCATAAAATGTGTCACCATAGAAAGACCTAAAATGGAGACCATTCTCTTATGAACAAAAGCATTATTTATCTAGTACAAGCTTCCAGCGCGTTTGAACTGATTCCTACAAAAATAGCCTTATTAAATGAGAACTACCCTAAAGGCATGCTTTCGATATCCATGATGATAGCAGTGCTTCATGTACATTTCGTTCATCACAATTGTATTACTTATTTTGATTTTACCATGTCCGCTAATATTCCTTTTGATAACTTTATAGTTTTATAAAAATCATTTTTTATGTGCAATTGCAAAACACGAAAAATATGTGTCAATCAACTATTTAATGCATACTTTATTAAATAATCTTATTTTACAAATAAATAAACAATATAAAGCGTCAATATGCCCCTTTAAATAATGTGATCATTTGTGAAATGAAATCGATAAACTATCAAACCAACCCAAGCGGTTTATATATGTGATATTCAGGTTTAACCAACCCAATACCTCCCCAATGCCTGCGTTATAGATTCAGTGAAAATTGATACGCTATTTACGGTATTGGTTTCATAAGCATGTGATTGTCAGTTTACATTGTTACGTTGTTTACTGGTTACACAAAATTGGCCTTCATTTTAGTAGAGAGATTATAGAACTCTAAGCTGTATATCTGAATTGTTCGTGTTCAGTTTAAAATCTTCAAAAAACAAAGTTTACTTTTAGCACTGTTTGTGTGTGTGGAATAGGTTTATATATTGTCAGAGATACATTCAATGTTAACTTGCAATTAGAAAGTGAAGTCTGTGTTAAAGTAATAAAGTACAAAATGGGACAGGGCGCTTCATTTTCTCAGTCTGCAATTGATAAGGGTTGTGATTATGTTCCTGACTCCTTATGTAACAGTAGTACATGCACAGACAAGAACTTTGATATACATGCAAAGTTTTACTGTGAAACGTGTGACAAGTTTTTCTGTAGGGAGTGTCTTTGCTTACATGACCAGTCGTATTCAAAACATAATATATTTGGAAAGGAACATGCAGTGAAATGGCCAGTATCCAAAGAGGAAGACAGTCGTCTAAAAAATTTCAAAGTGGACATCAGGTATTTATAAAATGCTTGTTTGTGTACAGTCTTGGTCATCAATCCAATTTTTAAATACATGCCAAATTTAAAAAGAGTGAAACGTTGACTCTGAATACAGTTACTATGCAAGAAAATTTGGATTGAGCTATGGTTTCTTACCTTACCCATTACTTAAAAATTTGATAATTCATGAGAATAAACCCAAGAAAAGCTCCGCATATTCTAATAATGTTGGTTTAAATATGAAGCATACAAATGAAACGGGTCATCTTTATTTTTTGTAAACTCTATTAAATGCTAACCTCATATCATTTCAAATTAGTTTCCTGAAGATTTTCTAGTCAATAACAGGGCCGGCTCCAGAGAGGGCCCAACTGGGGGCACAATATTTGTTCCACTGTACAAATGGGGGGAGGGGCAAGAAGTCAGTGTACAATGAATGGTCATATATTAATAGGTTTATACTTAAAAATAGTGCTTTCAACATAAAAGGGTTAAATAAAACGCTGTGAATTAAATATGTTTAGTCTTTATTTAATTTGTGATTGACATTTAACAGTTCAACAAGTACAAAATAACATTTTTCAAAGTGTTATAAGGAAAATTTACAAACTTATCACTCTGTTTAAACTTAAAATAAATCCTTGTCATCGCTGTTCACATCAGACTCCAAAATACAAGGGAGTTTCATTTTTTAAGATTTTGTCTTGCACATTTTTTGACAATGTCACAAACATTCACTTCAATATCCTGTGTGCTGACAAGAGACACAGACCAGTGAGTCTCTCTTCACCCATAGTGGAACGACAACTCGTTAAAAAAAAACTCAGAGTCTGACACTGTGTTGTTTGGTAAATCTGATTGACCAAAAAACGAACCAGCGTTGTTGCCTTTCGCTCCATTGTTAGGAAGACAATTGTGTGTGTGTATTTCGAAGTGTATGAGGTCCTACCGTGCCAGAGGCCGTATTATGTAAAGACCCGGAGGGTTTCCCAACACTCCTACCTAATTTGCTTATGAGACTCATGAAAGTTGGTAAGAATATTGAAGTACAGCTGCTATTTAGTTTTTTACTAAACGTTATTCAATTTTGGTGTGGTCTTATGCTTAGTGTGTGTGTTTGGGGGGGGGACCGGAGTGCCCGGAGGAAACCCACCTGTCCGGTATGGTGACCATCTACCAAACTCACATGCGCCGGGAACGGGAATTAAACCATGTCGCAGAAGTGAGAAGCATATGTACCAACCACTGCGCTTACCGAACAGCCAGGAAGACAATTTTATGAAACGCCTTTTAATATACATCAAGAAACATGTCCACATTTAACGTTCCCATGGTTATGACATCTGACAATACACTGTTAATTTGTATATTTGACATCAAAACAACGTTCGAGATCATTCAGACGCTTATTTAGTGTAATTGACAGACGCTCACTATTATCTGGACCAGTTTTTGTTCACCTTTTTGGGAATGGGGCCGGTCCCTTGGGATTGGGAAACATCGCGTCGTTTTGACTAAAATGGGGAAATTAGATGAGTGGTGTTGTTAAAAAAATAATTGAGAATAAAAGTGATTTAAAAAATGTACTAAGGTTCAACTTATAGATCTTGATTTATTTATTTAAAAAAAACATATTTTTTTATTTTTTTTGGAAACCGTCAATTGGTAATTATGAAGGTCCCATTTGGGAAAAAATATACTCTTCTTTCCATTGGGAATGAGTCCCTCTATCGGCACTGAATTTGAAAGAAAACAAACACGGTAGACGGTTTAAATTTACTTCCGCAAAGGCGATTATTGAAAAGCGCACATTAAATGCTTCGTTATAATTTTAATATCATAACAAGCGTCTCAGATTCATGCAAAGGCTTATCGCACTTAATAGATAGTTGCTACGGTGATAATCCAGTGTTAACAGTCAAACAGGTTGACAGTAGGGTGTCCGCCCGATTGTCCCACATTCAAAAATCAGTAGACAGTAAGGTTGTTAATAAAATAGCAGGGAGCACTTGTTCTGTCGGAAATCGGGGACATCAGACAATCTGGCTAAGTTAGTTGCACAACACACACGCACAAATAAAGAATGTTTGAGCTGGTAGGGGGAACGTGCCCATCGTGCCCCCTGTAAATCCGTGCCTGAATTAGGGAAGAAAACGTAACGCCTTTAAATAAATTAAGGTACATAAGGCATATGGTTTTTGGAGCTATTTTATCTGCAACATTGTAACACTTAACCCTCCGATAGGTGGATAATCATTCATTACATGACTTTGTCAAGTTTGAATATTATTTTATGTTGGAAGATTTATGCACCCAATTGAACTTTCTTCTTTGAATAACTCATTTGCTAAATGATACCCCATTCAAAAAACTGTTCTGATTCTGAGTTGAACATTTTTTCTTCACCTGATCTTTACCAAAATAGTTTTATACGTTTAGGTTTATTCAATATACAATAGACATACAGTCCATGAGTTTACATGTTCAAAACAATATAATATATATAAAAGCATAAACATGTGATCGGTATTGAATTTCATAAGTTGTTAAAAAAATAATCAATACATGAAAAGGTTTAGGGCAATTGAATAACAGCAATTAGAATATATTTAACAATGTTATAATGATAACATAAAAACAACAACGGTGGAATCTTCAAGATAGCGAGAAGTAAATTTGAGTTATACGTTATACAAAATTAATCATAATAATATGTATACAAGTTCCGTTATCTATTATTAGAATACTTATACGTCATTACACCTACACTCACAAGCGGTTTGCATATTTATTTACAGCAGCTTTTTAGCCATCAGACTTTTATTAATGAATCTTGATACCGGTTTTTACTCAACCAATCGTTGTAATAAAAGCGTTAATAGAATTGTAAGAATGTTGACGATGAAAGAAATCACTAAACTAACTAGGAAGTACTATGCACAAATGTTGTAACAGTAAGGATAATGGTCTTAAGATGCAATTGAATTGATGCATTTTGACAGAAATATGTCATTATAAATTAATCATAATTATTTGTCATAATTTCTATATCTTAAGAGATACCCAGATTTTCAAGTACCAACTTCGTTACTACAAAATTTATAATGTTAAAGTCTCGACTGAGCGTTACGAAAAGGCTGAATCAGTGTACATATGAGCCTCGCTCTGTGAAAAGGGGGTTAAATTCATGTGCGTAAAGTGTCGTCCCAGATTAGCCTGTGCGGTCCGCACTGGCTAATCAGGGACGACACTCTCCGCCTAAACTGGAATTTTGCTAGGATAATGTTTGCTTTAAACGAACAATATCATAAAGGCGTAAAGTGTCATCCCTTATAATCTGGGACGACACTAAACGCACATGAAACCCCCTTTTCACGGAACGAGGCTCATAAAGATTTCGGATTATCCTATCTTAGTACTTTATTGCACTACGAAAGACTCTCGGCTCGTAAAAAGTCTAAAAATCCAATGTAAATGCGCTTCTAAAAAATTAATACAAAATTGCAATAAAACATACAGTATAAATTCGTAATTACTGACAGCACAAGAAAATTGAAAAAAAACTGCATAACATAGTACAGTACAAGCTGTTGACGAAAACTAGAATGAAACCAAAATCCAAGATAATCACAAACTTGTATTTGTATATTTTCTTTCCAAACAGATGCAGTTGTCTGAATAAAGTTTGGTTGTTGAACATTTATTTAAACAGCGTCATTTTAACAACATCATTTAAACAACATAAATCGAATATCTCATTTCTATACCTCAATATTGCNAACATCATTTAAACAACATAAATCGAATATCTCATTTCTATACCCCAATATTGCCTAAATATTGCCCCGGTAAAACAGACATCAACATGTTACTATTTATAATAGTGAAACCGATTGACCTTATTGTTTTATTTCTTGAGGACGAGATGCATTTGTTGTCAATAGTATCTGCCGGTGGAAAGAGCTTTCCTTCTGCCCAGACTGCTCATTTTCCGAAAGAGTATATATGTCTAAGCAGGTCCTTGGTGTGAAACATTAATGGTGTCATGGTAACGTAAAGGGTTCTAAAGTCATGAATCGCAGGTTCGTGCAAACGATTCCACGTTACCTACCATCGTTCGCATTTTCACACGAAGCACTCAAGATCACTGGTCGACTCTGGAACGGGGATTCTTTAGTGTCGTGTACGATCCCCCGTGCAGCCCCGTTAACACTGTCACTATTTTGGCTACGATAACCCACGCTTTGCAGAATCATGGTGAATCGTTTTCCTAGAACAAAAAATTGGTTTATCTGCCCCACGAAGTTTTCAAAATATTCGTGGTTTATCGGAAAGCCGCCACAATCATGCTCGTATCTCAAAATGGCTCATTCGTACAGCAATTTTAGAGGCGGTCGTAGCTCTTCGTGTTGAATCGTGACATTCCGTGATCTTGAATCATGTCATGTACATGTTAAAGAGCTTTGTTCTCAGATATGATTTTTTTTTTCATTTTGGTCACATATTTAAACAGTTAATAACAGTGTACACAAACAGAAAAATAACACTACTGACATAGACATATGTGTCGTGTTCTGAGAAAACTGGGCATAATGCTTGTGCGTAAATTATCATCACAGATTAGCCTGTGCAGTCCGCACGGCTATTACGTATTTCATGTGAAATCGTATATATGTTTATTTATATACAATAGTTTAGNAGTCTGCACAGGCTAATCAGGGACGACAATTTCCGCTTTTAAGACATTTTTCGTTTAAATGCACAGGCTTAAGTCCATTTAATAGTGTTGTAAATTTGTTTACGTTTTGGTGAGTGCATGTTACGGATGTTTACGCTTTCATGGTTGGTGGAGTCGCCATGGGTCGCCATATATCAATCACATTTACAATATGGTAACCGTATCCCTGCACAATATCAATCGTGGGCGATTGGGCAAATTATGTTGGTTGTAATTTGTTATGGAACCCCTTTGCAATTGATATTAAAATGTACAAGCGCTGCTCAGACGGGCGGGAAGTATTT
>VMBQ01003842.1:9464-22500 GCA_007657795.1 Dreissena rostriformis
AATCTTTAAAGCGGGACTGTACGATTTTTACATGTGTTAAATTTTAATATATTGATTAAATTATGTTACGATGACTCAAAATAGGCAATAAAAATTATACTTTGAAGACGAATTTCATAAAATGCAGCAAAGACAAGTTAGCGCTGGTTAAAGCCGATGCCGACACTTTTACTCGTATTTGTTAGGAAACAAAATTGTGTCTTTGTGTCGTATGAACGAATCTGCACTAAAACTAAATTTAGATTCACATTGTACATGCATTATATATATGCTGGCGAATTCGGCTGGAAGCCTTTTTCGATTTCAGAATTAAATATCTGGCTTATTTCGCATTTTTTGACACATGTTCTTCTTAACTTTTATTTTAATTTATATTGAAATATATGTATAATAAGTTTTTTACACATTTTATATAAATTCATAAATATTTGACAAAATCGTACAGTCTCCCTTTAACAGACACGTGTACAGGCAGATAAAGGACAATTAAATCAACAGTATGTGCTACAAAACTGATTTTCTGTCCAAAAAAAAACATCTCTAAGAGGTTTAACCAGATGGTGAAGAGATAACAAAACAATAATACAATAAACATAATTTCATTCAAGTCAACACTTTGACATTAACATTATTTTTGTTCTAATACGATAATGATAAATTAATGAACTGTGACCGGCATTTTGTGGCTTCATGCATCTGCAACATACACAGTTTACTCCTGTATACCGAGGGCTGATTATTCATTATTAATTGCTCACCTAGTATAAAGTTGCTCAGGTGAGCTACTGAAAGTTGAGCTCATCCCTCTTTATACAGGTGAACGGCAGAAAACATTCACAATACCTATACAGCGTAGCCCTCTGATCCACTTGTGCGCAGCTATAGCCAATGCAAAGCAGTAATGCTCAGTATGCTTACATATTTTTTACAACATTAATGCAATATCTACCTTGGCAAACAGCGTAGACCCAGATGAGATGCCGCATAATGCGGCATCTCATCTGGGTCTACGCTGTTTGCACAATGTTTTAACCTTTTTTAGAATTACTAAACCAAGGATTGCCTTTTAATTGTAATAATTATGAATGTTAGTATGCAGGTCGCCTGTTAACAAATCAAACTTCCATCAATATTGACTGTATACAATACGAACAATATCATAACTATTGCAAAGGTAGTTAATGATTACCTATCAGAGATAATAAATTGCTTCATATAAACATAATTTGCAAGGACTGACTTATTTAGGATAAACACATGTTATTCCAATGGCTGTATTAATTTATTGACACTTTCTTAAATATATTGAAGCACTAGTTTCCATGGTGATTTGACAGTTAGTGCCAGCTACCCCTAAAGATATATACATAGGTACTTGAAAGCAGAGTGCTACAATATGCTGCAATAGGTCGTGTTCATTCTGCTAAGCCCTTTGATTCCTCTACTATGGGATAACTGCATTACCATCATCAAAAGCCCAGAAATACATGTTAAATACTGAGCAAAATGGTTAAAACAAATTAGGTTCCACAATATTCAGCAGAATCTGATTTGTAACTGTCAGACAACTGATAAAGAACCTCAATCAGACCTGAGTAGGACAGTCAGACCTGAGAAGGACAATCAGATGGGAGTTGGACAATCAGACCTGCGTAGGACAATCAGACCTACGTAGGACAGTCACACCTGAGTTGGACAATCAGACCTGAGTAGGATAATCAGATTTTAGTGGGACAATCAGACCTGAGTAGGACAGTCAGACCTTAGTAGAACAGCCAGACCTTAGTCAGACAATCAGACCTGAGTAGGATAAAATCAGATCTTAGTAAGACAATCAGACCTGAGTAGGATAATCAGACCTTAGTAGGACAATTAGACCTGAGTAGGAAAATCAGACCTGAGTAGGACAATATCAGACCTTAGTAGGACAATCAGAATTGAGTAGGATAATCAGATCTGAGTAAGACAATCAGATCTGAGTATATTCTGAGTATGTAAATTAGACCTGAGTGGGACAATCAGACCTGAATAAGACAATCAGACCTGAATAGGACAATATCAGACCTGAGTAAGACAATCAGACCTGAGTAAGACAATCAGACATGAGTAAGACAATCAGACCTGAGAAAGACAATCAGACCTGAGAAAGACAATCAGACATGAGTAAGACAATCAGACATGAGTATGACAATCAGACCTGAGTAAGACAATCAGACCTGAGTAAGACAATCAGACATGAGAAAGACAATCAGACCTGAGAAAGACAATCAGACCTGAGTAAGACAATCAGACCTGAGTAAGACAATCAGACCTGAGTAAGACAATCAGACATGAGTAAGACAATCAGACATGAGTAAGACAATCAGATCTGAGTAAGACAATCAGACCTGAGTAAGACAATCAGACCTGAGTAAGACAATCAGACATGAGTAGGACAATCAGACCTGAGTAAGACAATCAGATCTGAGTAAGACAATCAGACATGAGTAAGACAATCGGACCTGAGTCAGACAATCAGACCTGAGAAAGACAATACAAACATGGCATTGTATTTGGTGTAGTGTAAAACAGTAACATCTGCTTCAAATGTCTTCATAAGATATAATAGCTTCAGACTCATCTCCTTGATATGATAAAAACCAGTTGTACATCCCATGGTCCTTAATGATAGCTTAGCGATCAGCATTTAATAATACAAGGTATTCTGACATTTGATCGACCATAATATACAACATACTCTTTTTGTACTGCATAACTAACAAGCATAACTGACAAAAGCAAACATTTAATGGAAGACATAATGGAGCAATATTTATGCTCAAGTTTAAAAAGTCATTAAATGTCTAGAGTTTTAAGTCAAATACATTTGCCATCATGAGGTTAAAATAAATATCCACAAAAGGGTTAAAATGCAAACAAATTAAAATAACAAACTAGGCAAGAAATACTGGCAAAACATACTGTTAGGCAGCATAAAAGATGCTTTTGCTGGACACATCAATAAAATCAGACATAGTCTTTAAAGGCCTACTGAACATGTTGATTTAAAGTCAATAGTTTCATGAATGATTATTATTAAACAAATTAATAGACTGCTAATTTACAAGGAAAGGTTAAAACAAGAACCATGAGAGAATGGTGTTTTGAATATATTTTTAAGAAAAGAATTGAGAAACTTGTCCAAGAAAGAATGGTGGTAATTATTCGTTTGGGAATCAATAAAAAGACAACTGGCCAAATTACAAAAGCAAACTACATATTGGGCAAAAATATTTCACTAAATACAAGAAACTTTCAGAAACTCTAATAGGATGTTAAAAACATCTAAAGAACTCGAAAGAAATTGCTATGGCGACATAAGAAGCAGCAACCATGGTTCTCAAACTGTTCTATTAAAGACAATAACGGGACGTGACTATGTACTCACTCTCCAGGCAAATACACTGGTAATTGGTGTAGTGCCATTTTTCTGAAAACAACGCAGTTTGTGCCATCATTTAGAATAGCTCTAACAGAATATGATTGTGAGATTTTTGATAATATGACCCGTGTTATATGAAAATGAGTCGAATGTCATATGCGTCCAGAGTAGCTCCTGTCCAGCCTGTGCATCCTCGCAGTCTGGTAAGGAGCTACCATGTCCGCTAATAAGACCACAAAACTTTTTATTACTTTATAGCGCACAGGTTAGCTGATTGTGCAGGCTGGTCAGGAGTTATTACTTTATAGCGCACAGGTTAGCTGATTGTGCAGGCTGGTCTGGAGTTATTACGTTATAGCGCACAGGTTAGCTGATTGTGCAGGCTGGTCTGGCATTATTACGTTATAGCGCACAGGTTAGCTGATTGTGCAGGCTGGTCTGGCGTTATTACGTTATAGCGCACAGGTTAGCTGATTGTGCATGCTGGTCTGGAGTAACGCTGGACGCAAATGGCATAAGACCCATTTTGGTGTGACACAGGTCTTATATATGTGGCGTGTTCTGAGAAAACTGGGCAAAACTCTTGTGCGTAAATTGTCATTCCAGATAAGCCTGTGCAGTCCGCACAGGCTAATCAGGGACGACAATTTCCGCCTTTATGGAATTTTTCGTTTAAATGATGTTTTTTCTTAGCGAAAATCCAATTTAGGCGGAAAGTGTCGTCCTGGATAAGCCTGTGCGGACTGCACAGGCTAATCTGGGATGACACTTTACGCGCATGCATTTTGCCCAGTTTTCTCAGAACACACCACAAATATCCTTTGATGAGGTTTTTTATTCATTTATGAAAGTACAAACAGAACATGATGAAGAGGTTTCTCATCATTTAGAAAAGTTCCGATTTAACATGGTTATAAGGTGTGTAAAGGAACCAGCCCAAGTAAACATAGAATACAACAAGATCAACAAAATGTGTACAAACCTTTTCAAGATCTTATTAAACTTATTATTTTGCATTACATCTTATAATCTTTAAAAAGTAACTATAATTTTCATGAGAAATAAGTGCTTTCAAAAGTATTTAACACAAAGAAAACTGGACTGGTTTGCATTTTCAAATTCATAAAAAAATTGTTATAAACTGATTGTTTTTCAAAATCATACCTGTAAAATGTAAAGCAATATGTTAATGGTTAGGGGTGAAAATTCCTGCCAGTAATAAATAACACAGGTATAAAGACATACAGGGAGAATGTGCAAGAAAGGATTCTGAATAAATACAGCTATGAGACAAAACTACCTAATCAACACAGAACAATAGAACATTTTTAAATAATACAATAAATTTCAATAATGTTTAAACCATCAATTTTATCATAGTTTGCCATTTTTTAATGTTATAGGTAAGTTAAAGTTACTTTATTGTGAACACGATTTCTGAAGGAACACATTACATGATCAATTCTAATTTTAACCTCTTAAACAGAAAAATACCATAAAAGCGGAGAGTGTTTTCCTTGACTAGCCTGTGCAGACTGCACTGGCTTATCTGGGATGACACATCACGCACATGCATCAAACCCCGTTTTCCCAGAACGGGGCTCATTTAAATTACACACCCCTTATAAAGAACACATACTGACAGTGATGAAGAATGGTTAAAAGCTGGATACATGAAACTTTAATGTAAATAAAGGGGGGATAACAATTACCTGAAGTCTTTCCCTCAGTTGTTTATTGTCCTGCTTGAGTCGTGTAACCTCATTCTGCAGCAGCAACAACGTCTGTGGTTTGTGGTCCACTACTTGTGGTCTTCTCACTGGAAAAACATAAAAACAATCAGATAACAATAAAAACTGTGTCAGTTACGAGATATTTATTATTTTGTTTAAAAGTTTCCATGCAAAGCCCTTTTAAAGTGCATTACTATCATATTATGTTATATAAATGACAAAGGATGTAATAAACGACATAAAGATCAAGTACTAACAGACACTTTCTCAGTCGTTTGTTTCCATAAACAAACCCTTTTCAGATTCTTGGGTAAAAATTGCTATGATATATATATATAGGGAATAGTATATGACTGTGTTCCGTTGGGTTGTATCACACTTATTGTGTGACATTTAATGTCACTGTGACATTTAATGTCACACAATCGAGGAGGTGCAAAACAAACCATCAATACCAAGTCAACAAATGATAAATAAATTCTGAACTAAAAATAACATTATAGAAAAATCTATATAACTACACCAATATGTATGTGTCATCATGATGTCTAACTGATTTGTACATTAATGACATCATTCAAGGGTCCATTTTTCCAGTCCTTTAATGCAGATTTATTTTTCACACAGTGAGAAACTAAATTTGATGAGGTCTTTTGAGAATGTATCTGATTCTAAAACTACACCAGTATTTAAGGCAGATTATCTGTAGGTATAAAATAAATAGAATAATCACTCAACTCCTTCTTAAAAATTGTGGTTTGATAGATATTAATGGTTCGATAGATATTAATGGTTTGATAGATATTAATGGTTTGATAGATATTAATGGTTTGATAGATATTAATGGTTTGATAGATATTAATGGTTTGATAGATAGTGTGGTTTGATAGATATTAATCAGACCTTGAAAGCAAGAATGTATCATCAGACTCTGCGCAAACATGGTTTATCAAACATAAGAACCTTGCTCTGGGAAATCTGCGGTTAACCCTTTGCATGCTGGGAAATTTGTCGTCTGCTAAAATGTCGTCTGCTGAATTTCTAAAATCATCATTTTCTTTACTTTTTTTCAAAGACCACTACCAGAATAGCAAAGAGTTTGGATCCTGATGAGACGCCACGTTGTGTGGTGTCTCATCTGGATCCAAACTCTTTGCAAAGGCCTTTAAAATTCGGTTCGAGCGCTTAAAGGGTTAATGCATGTGGGTAAAGTGTAACCCCAGATTAGCCTGTGCAGTCTACACAAGGCTAATCACTGACGATATTTACCGCTTTTATCAAAATTTTTGTTTTAAAGAAAGTCTAAACAAATATCCAATAAAGGCAGAACGTGTCGTCCGAGATTAGCCTGTGCAGACTGCATAGGCTAATCTGGGATGACACTTTGTGCACTTGCATTAAGCTCAGTTTCCCCAAAATGCAGCTCATAATATATTATGTTTGTATAGTTGAACATACAAGAGGAGGAGTCAAAGAGTTCATCATCACTGTCATTCCAGCTGTCAGCATCGGAGTCACCACCAGTCTCACTCTGCGGAACAAAAACAACAGTCATACATTTGGGCCTCGCTCTGAGAAAAAAAGGGTTTTATGCATGTGCCTAAAGTGTCATCCCAAATTAGCCTGTGCAGTCCGCACTGGCTTATCAGGGATGACACCCTCCACCTTCACTGGATTTTTTGTTTAAAGGAAGACTCTTCTTAGCAAAAATCTAGTTTAGGCGGAAAGTGTCGTCCTTGATAAGCCTGTTTGGACAGCACAGGCTAATCTGGGACGCCACCTTACGCATATGCATTAACATCCTTTTCTCAGAACTCAACTCATATTAAATGCTTTGTTTCAAAAAAGAACTTCTCATAAATGCATCACTTACAGTCTTACAGGGTACTAAGGGAAGAAAGGAATGTTTGAGGCATGTCAGGTTTTTCTATTTCAATGTTGATGAAATTAAAAAAAACTACCAAAAAAATAATCCTATTTTACCAATCTAAAGGACAAAATGCCTCATTGGTGCAAAAAGGTACAATGTGACATTTAATTTCAATGTCACTTGGTACCTTTTTGCACCAAGAGGCCAAATATGCAAAGATTTTGTAAACCAAACTATTCCACTAACACTATTACATTGGTTAACATTTAAAGTTAGCAACTGAATCTATAAACCAAGTCTCACACTTACAGAGAGGCCAAACTTTTTCTTGATCTTGTGCACCTTGTCCACGAGGCGTACATTCTTGTCCTGTTCCTCTGTCAGTTGAGCCTTCAGTGATGTGAGCTCATCCTCCAACTCCTGCACCTCCTCCTGGTCCTAAAACACACTCACAAGGTCAGAATAATGAAAACTGGGCTTAATGCATGTGCATAAAGTGTCGTCCCAGATTAGCCTGTGCAGTCCGCACAGGCTAATCAGGGACGACACTTTCCACCTATTCTGGATTTTAATTTAAAATATACTTAAAGAGCCTTATTCCAGGAAAACTGGGCTAAATGCGTGTGCGTAAAGTGTCATCCCAGATTAACCGGTGCAGTGCGCAGGCTAATTTTGGATGAAACTTTACGCGCATGCATAAAGCTCAGTTTTCCAGAACAAGGCTCTGAAGACTCTGAAGATGTTTCAATGGATGTACAGAATAATGGTCCTATAATACATAAATGTAAAACAATGTGAACACATACTTCTTTATATCCAGGTTTACCTACAGACACATGAAGCATCTAAACGTACAAAAGTACCTACTGGCATTTGTAGGATCAAAATGTACAAAAGTACCAACAGGCATATGTAGGATCTAAATGTACAGAAGTACCAACAGGCATATGTAGGATCTAAATGTACAGAAGTACCAACAGGCATATGTAGGATCTAAATGTACAGAAGTACAAACAGGCATATGTAGGATCTAAATGTACAGAAGTACCAACAGGCATATGGAGAATCTAAATGTACTAAAGTACAAACAGACATATATAAGATCTAAATGTACAAAAGTACCAACANGATAGATATTAATGGTTTGATAGATATTAATGGTTTGATAGATATTAATGGTTTGATAGATATTAATGGTTTGATAGATATTAATGGTTTGATAGATATTAATGGTTTGATAGATAGTGTGGTTTGATAGATATTAATCAGACCTTGAAAGCAAGAATGTATCATCAGACTCTGCGCAAACATGGTTTATCAAACATAAGAACCTTGCTCTGGGAAATCTGCGGTTAACCCTTTGCATGCTGGGAAATTTGTCGTCTGCTAAAATGTCGTCTGCTGAATTTCTAAAATCATCATTTTCTTTACTTTTTTTCAAAGACCACTACCAGAATAGCAAAGAGTTTGGATCCTGATGAGACGCCACGTTGTGTGGTGTCTCATCTGGATCCAAACTCTTTGCAAAGGCCTTTAAAATTCGGTTCGAGCGCTTAAAGGGTTAATGCATGTGGGTAAAGTGTAACCCCAGATTAGCCTGTGCAGTCTACACAAGGCTAATCACTGACGATATTTACCGCTTTTATCAAAATTTTTGTTTTAAAGAAAGTCTAAACAAATATCCAATAAAGGCAGAACGTGTCGTCCGAGATTAGCCTGTGCAGACTGCATAGGCTAATCTGGGATGACACTTTGTGCACTTGCATTAAGCTCAGTTTCCCCAAAATGCAGCTCATAATATATTATGTTTGTATAGTTGAACATACAAGAGGAGGAGTCAAAGAGTTCATCATCACTGTCATTCCAGCTGTCAGCATCGGAGTCACCACCAGTCTCACTCTGCGGAACAAAAACAACAGTCATACATTTGGGCCTCGCTCTGAGAAAAAAAGGGTTTTATGCATGTGCCTAAAGTGTCATCCCAAATTAGCCTGTGCAGTCCGCACTGGCTTATCAGGGATGACACCCTCCACCTTCACTGGATTTTTTGTTTAAAGGAAGACTCTTCTTAGCAAAAATCTAGTTTAGGCGGAAAGTGTCGTCCTTGATAAGCCTGTTTGGACAGCACAGGCTAATCTGGGACGCCACCTTACGCATATGCATTAACATCCTTTTCTCAGAACTCAACTCATATTAAATGCTTTGTTTCAAAAAAGAACTTCTCATAAATGCATCACTTACAGTCTTACAGGGTACTAAGGGAAGAAAGGAATGTTTGAGGCATGTCAGGTTTTTCTATTTCAATGTTGATGAAATTTAAAAAAACTACCAAAAAAATAATCCTATTTTACCAATCTAAAGGACAAAATGCCTCATTGGTGCAAAAAGGTACAATGTGACATTTAATTTCAATGTCACTTGGTACCTTTTTGCACCAAGAGGCCAAATATGCAAAGATTTTGTAAACCAAACTATTCCACTAACACTATTACATTGGTTAACATTTAAAGTTAGCAACTGAATCTATAAACCAAGTCTCACACTTACAGAGAGGCCAAACTTTTTCTTGATCTTGTGCACCTTGTCCACGAGGCGTACATTCTTGTCCTGTTCCTCTGTCAGTTGAGCCTTCAGTGACGTGAGCTCATCCTCCAACTCCTGCACCTCCTCCTGGTCCTAAAACACACTCACAAGGTCAGAATAATGAAAACTGGGCTTAATGCATGTGCATAAAGTGTTGTCCCAGAATAGCCTGAGCAGTCTGCACAGGCTAATCAGGGACGACACTTTCCACCTATTCTGGATTTTAATTAAAAAGATACTTAAAGAGCCTCCTTATTCCAGGAAAACTGGGCTTAATGCGTGTGCGTAAAGTGTCATCCCAGATTAACCGGTGCAGTGCGCAGGCCAATTTTGGATGAAACTTTACGCACAAGCATAAAGCTCAGTTTTCCAGAACAAGGCTCTGAAGACTCTGAAGATGTTTCAATGGATGTACAGAATAATGGTCCTATAATACATAAATGTAAAACAATGTAAACACATACTTCTTTATATCCAGGTTTACCTACAGACACATGAAGCATCTAAACGTACAAAAGTACCTACTGGCATTTGTAGGATCTAAATGTACAAAAGTACCAACAGGCATATGTAGGATCTAAATGTACAGAAGTACCAACATGCATATGTAGGATCTAAATGTACAGAAGTACAAACAGGCATATGTAGNCAGGTGGAGGGGCCGGTGTGGAAAGCTGCTTTTTCAGGGTATTGTACGCCTCCTGCAGCTTCTTGTTCTCTGAGACCAGCCTCTTCAAGTCCTCGTTCATAGAGGCATTCTCCTCTTCCAGCTCCTGTAGGCAATCACAAACACATCTCCAGTATAACTGGATAAACAATTTACCACTCAGAGACCCACTTTTACGCATTTGTAGTCCCTATACAAAAATCAAATTAAAGACCTTTCTTACTAGAATCAAGTTTTAAAGGCTTCATTTCCAACCCTAAGGTACTGATGAGCAGCAAACAGCATAAAACTTGAACAGACTGAGAGTTACTCACGGGCTGTTCTGGTTTTCTGCTGGTTGCAATTTACTTATGAGTTAGCTGGCAATTTGTTATTGCCATTTTACTGTGTAAAAGTGTTATGAGATTGTGTGGTCAACAGCAACTTACTTATTAAGTGAGTCCCTCCTTAAAATGTCAAGTTGAACACACATCTTTGATTTGAATTTAAAAACTATTAGCATATGCTTTACCATAACCCATGGGAAAAATTAGTTGAACGCTTCAGCTTTTAAAGAAGTGATAAATTTACTGATTAATTTTATTAACAGCTCATCTTCTGTAACTGACATTTAAACACTCGACCAAACACCAGTTTACATTAGCAAACTTTCATTGCACTTACTTTGCAAAACTATCAAATTGTGCAACTGCAATTATATTTCTTTTATACCTAATGATAAAATAACAGCAGTGAAAATAAACAGATTGTTATTTTCACAGGTGAAAATAACAAATTTTCGCTGGAATAATGACGTCATTTTGTTCATTTCGTCAACAAAATGACGTCGTTTCAATGTATTGAGGCATGCCACGGGAGAAAGGGTAACTTTTCAGCGAAAGGGAAACAGCTGTTAATTATTTTCTTGAAAAAGGGGCATAAAAGAAACAGTAATTTGTTCATGTCAGTGTAAGATCGTTTGTTATTTTACTCCTGATCATAGAAAAATAATATTTTCTATGATCACTCGTGAAATAACAAACGATCTAACACTGACATGAACAAATATCCTCTATATCTTTATAATACAACAAAACCAAGAATGAAGCATAAATTACTGCTTAAACATTTCTACAATTTTGGCATTTTATAATGAGATCACGATACTTACTGACCATACCGAAACATATCGTGTGACACTTTGCAACAATTAAGTCCTCAATACTACATGTACCAAGCACCTGTGAATGTGCGATGTTGTGCATGTTAGCTCCAGCAATATTCATTAACATTAACAAGTTCTCTCTCCATTCAAAAGCATATACATAAGCATGTTACAAGCTTCGATCTGTTTACAACAAGCCATAGTCACTGGTATTGTTGTTCAAACAGAAAATGTGAATTAGAAAGAATTTAAGTGTTTAAGATTCAAGACAATATTAATGTATTGTAATGTCCATTTTATTAATGGAGATAAAAGCCAACATTGTTAATAAAATTTCTTGTCACTTGACAAAAGCGTTACAGACACATACAATCACAAACATATTAGATAGCATGCACAACACTGATGGCAAATATAGATCATTATGTACCAAACCAGAGTGAACTACCGGTACGCAACTGTGTGAAATGTAAACATAACTTCTGTAGATCCATTCCTTATAACCATGGAAACACAACAACCATTACTTACCCTTTGTTTCATAGCCTAGGTAGTGCGAATAAAATATGTGTTTTGATTGTATAATATAGACTATTATGTCCTGACTTTGAATTAATTCTTTACAGGCAGGTATAATTAAGAAAATAAAAAAACTAAACAAACTGCAACAATAAATGAATTTTTAACAACATCCTGGGTATGACACAGAAGATTAAAGTTCTATGATTTGAACAACTGCACACAACTAAGCACAACAATGCACAAACTGATAATTCATTGCATTTGAATGTGTTTGTTTGTCAAATCATAAAAACTACATGAGAAGAGGGCCAAGACATCGATTGCTTACCAAGCATTTAGTGAGCTAAAAACATTTTCATGATTTTAAATTATCATTATGAAACAGAAATAAATTTAAAAAATAAGTACTTTTAACTTTTTCTTGAGATATGAGAACTAAATTTATTGTACAAAAAATTCAAACATTTTAACCCGATAAGACATAATATCGAGTAAATGGAAAAAAAAATACTTAATTTCACAAACAAATATAAATGGGTGCAGTTAAATGCTCATATGCAAACATGATAACAAAAATAGACAGCTGACCAAGCCCAAAGGACAGCGAAAACCCACGCTTGTACCTTGACAGCCTCGAGGGTTCGCTGGTCTATGACAGCCTGGGGTGGGGCTGCAGCCTGTAGGGCCAGGGTCTCCTCATCCATGATATCCTGTAGGCAGCAATCAAGAAATGTGGAAGATAAGAAATATGGCACTGAAGAATTGTGTTTGCCTATATTTACCTCTCAGACAGGCAATTTGACGCGTTTGTAGTCCCTTAGAAAATCAAATAAAATTTAACCCTTTGCATGCTGGGAAATTTGTCTGCTAAAATGTTGTCTGCTAAATTTCTAAAATAAGCATATTTTTCGATTTTTTTTCTCAAAGAATACTATCAGAATAGCAAACAGTTTGGATCCTGATGAGACGCCACGTTCTGTGGCGTCTCATCTGGATCCAAACTGTTTGCAAAGGCCTTCAAAATCTGGTTCCAGCGCTCAAAGGGTTAAACGAAAATGAAACTTAAAGAGTCATATAGTTTAATGTATAGTTAATA
>VMBQ01003842.1:41428-52397 GCA_007657795.1 Dreissena rostriformis
AATTTTTTTTTTTTTTTTTTGGGGGGGGGGTTTTCGGGGGGGGGGTGGGGGGGGATGGTTTTGTGGAGTCTATTGTGGTATGTCAGGTAAGACCGTGTTGTTTTGTCAAAGTATGAATCAAATCTGATCATAAATAAAGAAGTTATGGCAATTTTAGCAAAATTTAATACTTTGACCTTGACAGTGAAGCTCATTCATAGGTCAAGGTCAAATTCAAGTTGCCAGGTACTGTGAGTACCCTCATAATAGTAAGAAAGTATTTGAAGTCTTATAGCAATAGCCTTGATACTTTAGAAGTAAAGTGGATATAAACACAAAATTTACCAAATATTCAAAGTTACTAAGTCAAAAAGGGCCATAATTCCGTCAAAATGCCAGTCAGAGTTACATAACTTTGCCTGCACAATCCCCTTGTGATAGTTAGCAAGTGGTCCAAGTCTGGAAGCAATAGCTATGATACTTTAGGAGTAAAGTGGACCAAAACACAAAACTTAACCAAATTTTAAATTTTCTAAGTATAAAAGGGGCCATAATTCTGTCAAAATGCCAGCCAGAGTTATCTTACTTTGCCTGTCCAGTCCCCTCATGATAGTTAGTAAGTGTATCGAGTTTAAATGCAATAGCCTTGATACTTTATGAGAAAAGTGGACCTAAACACAAAACTTAACCG
Organism: Dreissena rostriformis; assembly: GCA_007657795.1. NCBI lineage: Eukaryota > Metazoa > Mollusca > Bivalvia > Myida > Dreissenidae > Dreissena > Dreissena rostriformis. The sequence continues at coordinate 42,099 of VMBQ01003842.1, forward strand.
GAACGCCGACGCAGATGCCGACGCTCAGGTGATGACAATAGCTCATTTTTTTTTCAAAAAAAAGATGAGCTAATAAAATGGCTCATGAATTATACATGAATATTAGCCTTGCTATGGGAAAACAGGTTGTAATGCATGTGCGTAAAGTGTTGTCCAAGATTAGCCTGTGCAGTCCACACAGGGTAATCAGAGACAACACTTTCTGCCTAGACCAGATTTTTGCAAAGGGACTTCCTTTAAACAAAAAATGCAATAAAAGCAGAAAGTGTCGCCCCTGATTAGCCCGTGCGGACTCCAAAGGCTAATCTGGGGCTATACTACGAACATGCATTAAGCCCATTTTTCCCAGAGCAAGGCTCGTATACAGTTTTACTAGCGTATACCTCCGACCGTTAATCAAGAAGCATAGAATATTAGAGTGAACGTTGGTAACGATACATGTCAACCAAGGCTTTTTTACCTTCTTTAGCAAGGGCCTTACATAGGCATCTTCCCCTAAGAGAAAGGCCACTTTCCCTAAGAGATTTTTTTTTAATGATGCAATTTTCCCAAAATTTCAAGCTTTTCAATTTTGTCGAAATTTTTTCCCCCAAAATGAAAGGCCAGGCTCTTTCCCCAAATCAAGAAAATAAACCTGTGTCAACTGTTAGGACTGATACCCAGCTACTTACACGGAGAGTCCTTTAGGCCCCAGCTTTGTAGGGTTGAGACTTTTCTTTCGCAGAAGCTCATCAATCTTTTGGAGATCATTGTTTTCTGTTGCTTTCATTAATTTTTCGTCATTTTTGCTCCATTCGGATAGCTGTCAAAAGTCAATTTATGTTGTTAAAATAGTTTTCAGAAGAGGATCCTGTTAAATGTTTAATTAATATGTATTTTAAATGGAGTTTTAGCAGGGCTTAGATCACTCAAAGCAGCTCTTATATAGGCAACAAAATATTCACAGAAAAGGTTAATATATACGTATACCGGTAATATCAATTTTCTTTCTAAAATAGCCAACTGAATATTAAGTAAAATATGCAAACATGTAAACTATGTACCTCTGTTAAAGAATACTTAAATCTAAAAGTCTTAAAGTCTTGATTTAATTACGGCAAGATTAAAGAGATAAATTTCAGTTTGAAACAGGACTTTAAATGACATGTTTGCTAAAAAATAAGATCCAAAACCTCATAACACTGCTCTTGACTGTGTTATCTGTAACCAGTTTCTGTTGTCATTCGCAGCAATTTGTAATAACCTTATTTGTATGGCACACATCATCATACCTGCCCACGCGGCTGTGACAAGTATATACATGTATATATTATAATAAATATATTCTTAAGTAAATTTATACATTACAAATTTAATATTACCACAGGCGGTATTCACAAAAATTGCTTAGAATTTCATTGGGTATTCAACTTGCCAACAATTGTTTTATGGACACAGGCCACTGCATGTAAAGATTAACATAGCATTACCAAGTAGAGCTTGCGAACATCAATCTGACAAACTGATCTATTGCATAAATATAAGCCACATTATGGGAAAACTGGGCTTCATGCATGTGTGTAAAGTGTCATCCCAGATTAGCCTGTGCAGTCTGCAAAGGCTAATCAGGGATTACATTTTCCGCATAAACTGAATTTTCATAAAGAAGAGACTTTCTTTAAGCCAAAAATACAATAACAACAGAAAGTGTCGTCCCTGATTAGCGTGTACAGACTGTTCAGGCTAATCTGGGACTACATTTTAAGCACATGCATTAAGCCCAGTTTTCCAAGAACAAGGCTCTTGTATTAAAGTACCCTTATGATGAATACATTAGTTTTTATACTGGAATCCAGTTAAAAAAATACAAGAATAAAACTCTATTACTAAGGCCATCCTTAAAAAAAATATTGTTTGGAATAACCCGACCCGTCACATGGAAGGTGGGTTGATAATTAGGTGCTTTTGTTTTTTTAGGATGGCCTTACTTCCAATTTTTCCCAACAATAATGATCATAAGCAAAACTTACTATGGATAGTACAGAATTCAGGAGTTCACAAGGGTGAGGTTAACATCAGCAAGCTATACATCACCGTGGTGTAATGGATATGGTGTCCACCTAGCGACCGGGAGGTCACGGGTTCGATCCCCACAGTGGGAGCATTCTTAAGATCTCCCCCAATGACACCAAGTACTTGTTCTAGGCCCAGGAAACGGACTAGAGAGCTTGTCAAATAAGTAGTAAGAACTTAAAATGCAATAGAGCTAAAAATGATTAGGGTTAAACTAAGCTATACATCAAATGAAACCAACTTAAACTCACATCAGTGGTGCTCTTTCGAAACTTGAAGAAGTTCTTCATTTTTGAGGGCTTGTGGTCCTTCTTCGACATCTTTGCTTCTAGATTGGATTGTCTGCTTATAGATCAGTACATGTGCTCGATCATTGAGAGGTTACAATCCACAACGAGACATCAGCCAGGTTAGACTCCACAACAAGACATCAGTCAGGTTTCACTCTACTATGAGACATCAGCCTCACATTCCAGAAGCTTCTCTCAAAACGGTCTGTGTGTCATCACAGGTCTGGAAAAGTGAACATTCCAACATTAACTTTAAATGCAGACACCAAAACATGGAAAACAAAAACTGGTATATGATTAATTGTGTAAACAATAAATAATAACAAGGCTTTGACAGTGATTGCATGCAATACACGAATCCCCAACCTGGCGGGTTTAAACCATAATCAATAAACAATATGCAATACATTCATATTGCCCTTTATATGTACATTTGTAATATTTCATATTGAAAATATAAAAAATGCCATTTAGCACGCAATTTTAAGATTTGTTTTAAAAAAAATCACGAGACAATTAAAAAGACCTATGGTGGAAATAGAGAATAATAGGTAAGTGTTGATTATAGATCAGGTTTATCATGCAAGCTTAGAAAACAAAAAGCACGAGCCTTGGCGAGCGCTTTTTCATTTTCGTGCCGAGCATGATAAACCTGATCTATAATCAACACTAATCTATTTTTCTATTTATCCCACTTTTAATTCAGTAAAACATTTTTTTTTTAACAAAATTAGTTTAACTGGATAATTTTGCTGGATTTATAACGTCATTTTGTCGAAAAAAAGACGTCATTTCGTGCCGTGTATTATAGCAGAAATTTAATCAACAGGGCTGTTATCAACTGAATTCGCTGTAAAAGTGGGATAAAAGGTTATACATATTACTGGCACAGTGCTTCATGTGTATACCGAGATTCATTATTACATCTTATGTACCTTAAGATAAATACATTAGTTTGTGTTATTCTATTTTTACTAAAAGTCACCTGACATTTGACATGTGCAGAAATGAATGGTGTTTATGCATAATCCTGTATAATATCTTAATTTTAATATATATACTACATGTTGACAGTTTCAGATCTACTGACAGATGACCAAAGGGATTAACAGACAAAACATATCCAGATATTCATGATATATTTTACAGAGTTTTTAAATAATAACATTCATTATTTAGCTTTGTTCTTTTTATATTAACACTCACATGACCTTTGACTTCAGGTGAAAAGCAAAAGTCATGCATAATAACCACATGGCCCTTTATAAGTATACCAAGTTTTGTTCAAAGAATCTTCAGAACTTCTGATATTGCATCCAGTTAAATAACATGTACTTTTCTAGTTTTTTCTTTTTTTTTAGAAGGACAGACATACATACAGAAAACCAACAGTTGAATGTGTCAGTGCTTTTCTCTCACCATTTAGGGAATGGGGCCAGGTCCCTTTGGATTAGGAAAAATCGTGGTGTTTTGAATAAAATTGGGAAATTAGTGTTGTTGTTGTCTTGCTTACAAATGCTTCAACATTGAGAATAAAAGTGTTTTCAATATTATTTTTACTAAGGTTCAACTTATAGAGCTGGNAAAAAAAAACAACTTCAGTTGGGAATGTTTAGGTCTCATTTGGGAAAAATAAATACTTTTTTCCATTGGGAACGGGGCCGCATATGCCCCGAATTTGTACGAAAAATCACTGTGCGTAAACCAAGTTTCATGATAATTTCTCGTGTTCTTATCAGTTATTACAATATTTTGTTTGTTGTTTTATTTTAGTAATTTTTAGTGACCAGATCGTTTCACCTCTGGTAAAAAGAGGGGTCACGCAAAATTCTGACATTGCCTTTTATAAGTATAAGTACACGTTCCATCCAAGTACTTCATTAATTTATGAGAAATGGCTGGAACAAATTTTGCATATGGAGGGACTTATCGATAGGAATGACACAAAGAGGAAAAACCTAAAGTCCCCTCTGATGAAACTGCTAAGGGACTAATACAAATTTGTATTGGAATTTGCAAATTAAGTGCTTAGTTAAAAAAGTAAAATATATATCACACACTTCATTCACAAAATGTCTTACATAACCATTTCAAACCAACAAATTGTGAACATAAAAAATTTAGGTCACCAATTTTGAAATTCACTACCAAGTGTGAAACAGAAGCTCTTCTTGAAACAATAGAAGCTGCTTTTGTGTGATGCCCTTTAGAACATAGGAGTTTAATCTGATCCTGACATGACTGTGGAGTGTGTTCACTGAGTTTTTGCTTGATTTAACACTTGAAACGCCTATGTTGCATCTGCAGATTGCCTTACAAAACGGTTGGAATGTGATCTCACAAATGTTCATCAAGATACATAGTGTAGAAACTCTGCAAAGTCTAACCATTATAAAATACTGGATACTTAAATCTATGTCAATGAATTATAATTATGAAACCATAGTGTCACAATATTCATATGGATTCAACTGTATTTTTTCAACATTTGCCACATGTAGTTAGTATATCCCAAATACAAGCTTATACAGCTGATGAACTAAGACTTGCATGCTAATAAATTGCCAGTTACATTTTTGAAACTGCTCGTTAAGATATTAAAAGCTCACAAAATTCAAGAGTGCAAATTCAATATTATGGTCTTTTGACCAGTTTTGTGGTAAGTTCTAATCGGGTGTTAAATCTGCATTTAAGGCAGATCCACTAAATAATTGCTAACACCTATAATGCTGTCATTTCAACAGCACCACAATAACTGAACTATTACTGAACCAGAATGGTTATTGATTCATGTTTGCATTATTTACAGTTGTCAGTAGGTAAAATATTATTAGATCATTATTTTTAGCATGGTTTTCTTTTTTGCAAGATGATTGAAAAGTCATTTGCAAACTTTCACATGAAAAAACTTCCTTAAATTTCCAGACCTGAGTATTTATGTGTTTTAGGGACTTAAAAGAGTTATTCATTAGAACATAATTATAGTTCATTGGAAGTCTTAATTATTGTAAAAAAAAGTTCAATATTTTAACAAACCTAAATAAACTGTGTAATAAGCATTTAACAAGTGGTTTCTTCATAACTGCTGTTTTAAATCAAACTATATAAAATACTCGAACGATGAAATCTTTTCTTTCAAAGCTTTCGATTTGCATCTCTGCTTAATACCTGTACATTCGAATTGGTGACACACTTGATATTCATTTATGATTCAACATTGCATGTATGTTAGTACATGCACTATTGTAGTTAGGTGGTGTGTGACATTTATTAGTAATGATTTGGACAGTTGGTCCTTAAAAGCTGTCAATTATAACTCGTCCAAGGGCTATAACCTGAGCAACATTTAAGTTCAGAGTAATCATGCATGTAATACACGCAATTGGGCATTCACTTTCTGACAACTTCATGACAGGACTAATAATTAAGCAACAAATTAGTTAGCCAAGTGCAGAGTAGTTACTGGGATGCTATTGGAAATAGCATTGATTTAGTAATGTTCTTTACCTAAATGTTCTTTTGCTCTTTACGTTCCTGGTTAAACAAGGCCACACTCTATTCTTTGGTTCAGGACATCATGATCAGAATCTAAATAAAAAGTAAACAAGTGATGTGTTTGTGAAACACTATGTCCCCTTTTGAGCGATTTTGACCCCCGTATATTTGACCTTTGACCTTGAAGGATGACCTTGACCTTTCACCACTTAAAATGTGCAGCTCCATGAGATACACATGCGTGCCAAATATAAAATTGCTATCTTCAATATTGCAAAAGTTACGGCCAATGTTAAAGTTTGTGCAAACAAACCAACAAACAAACAAACCAACAAACAGACAGGGCAAAAAATAATATGTCCCCCAGTAAAGACTGGGGCACATAAAAAATACAAACTGCAGACATTTTGCTCACTTTAATTATAATTTCTATTTCCCAGTGTTTGAGGGCCATGTCATGCTAAAATGGGTCTTAACCCATATGCTGCCAGTGTAGCTCCAGAGAAGCCTGGTCATGCAGACTCCTGAGTCTGTTTTCTTTGTAGATTCAATACTTGATGTCTTTGCGGGAGATCAAAAGAACAAAACTACAGCATGGATCCAACCCATGACCACACAGTCACTAGCAAGACACCATATCCATTATCTTGCCAGTGTATAATCTCCAGACCAGCATGCGATGGCAATCATTGCACGCAGACTGGACATGGGCTACCCTATCAGCTAATAAGACCATTATATATCTTGGATTCACTTTATAGCTGACAGGGAAGCTCCTGACCAGACTCTGTAAATGAGCAGGCTGGTCTATAGCTACACTGGTGGCATATGTCAAAAGACCCATTTTCGCATGACAATTCTTAAATTAAAAAAGTTGCAGCCACAGAAAGCATTCTTTTATCCAAATATTCAGTCTTTGAACGATTGGGTCATTTGGCGATTTACACAGTTAACCCTGTTCACTTGGTAAATAATATCTTACCAATTTAAATTAAGTGTACATTGTTTTTGCTTTACATTCCTTTAAAAGAAACAAGCTTCTTTCCAACTCAGTCAGAAATTATATAAATTGAATAATATTTCAAAATGATACATGGTTAAGTTGACAAGGGTGTGAATCCACAATGGAATGCTAATCACATTGATTATGTATTAAGCAATTCCAGAAATTACTTTTCCATCAATAAAGTAGTATTTGTTATGAAGACCGACCGAGAAATGTCTGAAGGGAGCTTTAAAAANTTGAGCGCTGGAACCGGATTTTGAAGGCCTTTGCAAACAGTTTGGATCCAGATGAGACGCCACAGAACGTGGCGTCTCATCAGGATCCAAACTGTTTGCTATTCTGATAGTGGTCTTTGAAAAAAAGTGAAGAAAATGTTGATTTTAGAAATTCAGCAGAAGACATTTTAGCAGACGACAAATTTCCCAGCATGCAAAGGGTTATAGCTGACACTGGGAAGCTCCTGACCAGACTGTGTAAATGAGCAGGCTGGTCTATAGCTACACTGGTGGCATATGTCAAAAGACCCATTTTCGCATGACAATTCTCAAATAAAAAAAAGTTGCAGCCACAGAAAGCAATTTCTTTTATCCAAATATTCAGTCTTTAAACGATTGGGTCATATGGCGATTTACACAGTTAACCCTGTTCACTTGGTAAATAATATTTTACCAATTTAAATTAAGTGTAGATTGTTTTTGCTTTACATTCCTTTAAAAGAAACAAGCTTCTTTCCAACTCAGTCAGAAATTATATAAATTGAATAATATTTCAAAATGATACATGGTTTAGTTGCCAAGGGTGTGAATCCACAATGGAATGCTAATCACATTGATTATGTATTAAGCAATTCCAGAAATTACTTTTCCATCAATAAAGTAGTATTTGTTATGAAGACAGGCCGAGAAATGTCTGAAGGGAGCTTTAAAAAGGAAAAAAATATCAAAAAACACAAAATGAATTTTACTAAGAAATGATTTAATGTTCTTTTCCAGCAAATTTATGAACAGGTCAAAAATATGTAATAAAAAACAACATGTCATTTATAGAGAATATGGATGTTCTTTAGAAATTGGTAAATTACAATCAATAAATAAATTAAACAATCGATAGAAATTGAATTTGAAGTATTTAAAATGTTAAATTCATTCAAGTCATTGGGTGTTTTATACCGGTATTTATCAAAATTATCACTTTATCAGACATGTTTACTATTGATGTAAAACCATTTGAGATTCATAATAACTGTCAGTAATTATTTACTTAAAATAGAATACTACCATCAGAGCTCAATCTGAGTAATGTTCCCAAATTCAATATGAAGTATGCAGATATTATGTTTTATGGTACATATATTTTTATTCATTATTGTACCTCGATCAGACCACTTTAATTCCTGAATAGCATACTTCAAAATGTAATAACAATTATGCGAACAATTCTCTATAACATTAACTGTGGATATAGTGTTTCGTAACTCATTCATCATTTCAGCCCACTGTTACAAAACATTAAACCGGTTATTCTTTGACAAAAACCTATTTAAACCACTCAAATTAACACAAGTATTTAGGTCTTTTGAAATAATACATTCCACTGAATGCACAGGAATGTCATGCTTCGTGTACCACGATCTCAAACATGTTACTTGTGCTATGTTTAGGCCTTTTATGATATACACACACATATAAACAAGCACATTACTCATAAATTATGTTTTTGTTCAAATTAAGAAGTTTAAAAAATTATAACGTTGGTTATTGCGTTTGTTAATATTAGTAGCAGAGATGTCAAGATATATTTAAATCACAAAATGGATCTTATGGTTAACACACCTGCTTGAAATTAAAACGTTCATAGTAAAAAAAAAAATGATTTAAACCAGAATACAACCCAAAACTATTTTACGACTACATGTACAAGTCTGCCAAGCTAGTAAGTCCAGTCGTGTGTAAATGACATTAATTTGTCATTTCTCTCCGAAGAATGTAGCCACTCAAACATGTAAAAATTCTAAAAACAAATGATTTGGAACAAACAGATTAGCTGTCCTGGTATTTAAATGACAATGAAAGGATTTTAATCCTAAAAACAAATATTGTATTTCCTAACAAGGTTAACAGATAACATTTGAACAACTTTATCAGATCAAGAGAGAAAACGGTAAGTGTAAGCAATTAACAGAGAATAAATACTTTGTACAAAGTCACACATCATACTATCAAAACTATAATATATAGGATTACAAAATTATTAAACAAATTGACATTCCTTTCAAGTAAATAAATTTAACAACATTAAACAACCTGTACCTGGTATTCAAAATGACTGCTTATTTAATTACACAGATACATTTATATACAGCCTAGGGGTATGCACGTGTGAATGAATTCAAATAATCATGTTTGTTGACATAGTGAATTGTGAGTGAGTTATGAAGTTATTCAGTAGCATACTTTAGACATTGGTGTTTCGATTTCTGAAACAATGAATCACATCATGTTTTTAAACAATCTTAAGCATTTTTCATATATCTAATACATCAACTAAATATTATAATAACAAATGATAAATGTTTATAAATGTACCATCTGATATTTATTTCACACTTTCTCTCAGTAATAACACACCGTTATTGAGATATAGCCTATACAAAAATTAAATAAAGTGTTTTGATATTTTAAAAGAAGCCTTGCTTTTTGTGCATCACTTTGTAATGCTATTAACATTGATTGGAATATAAATTTACTGTTTCAATTTGCAACAAAATAGTTAAAATTATAAAAGTAAATGTTATCTGACAACATAAAATCAGCCAACAATTATTTTAGCCTTTCTCAGATTTGTAGAAATCACAAATTCAAGCAAGGTACTTAATATATACTTAATGATATAAGTTCACTGTAATTTGTAAATTTTGTTGTTCAGTGTAATGTTCCTGAACATTTGCTATTCATTTTAGCCACAATGCAGTTAAAGTAACATTAATACTCAAAAATCAACCGAAATTTCGTAAAGTACTTCGTAAAATAAAGTTACCCAATAAAAAATCAATGTTCCTTATAGCATAAGCCAAAATTTCAGAACGAACTGTTTTCTGGAAACAAGGATGTTTGTAGATATAAAATGCTCGTTTTTAATTTTTCGCGCACCCAATTAATTCCATTTTTTTACCCCGCGACTATATCTATTCACACGACACATGAACACTAACATGGTACCATTTTAGTGTTTATGTGTCGTATGGATAGATATCAGCGCGGGACATTAAAATGGAATTAATTGTGTACACGAAAAATTAAAAACGAGCATTTCATATCTACAAACATCCATGTTACCAGAAAACATCTCGTTTTGAAATTTTGGCTTTTGCTATAAGGAACATTGATTTTTTATTGGGTAACTTTATTTTACGAATTACTTTCCGAAATTTCCGTTGATTTTTGAGTATTTTTGTAA
>VMBQ01003842.1:63562-80467 GCA_007657795.1 Dreissena rostriformis
GGTCTACGAGTAAACAAAGCTGAAAGGTTTTAACATTGTATTGCTCTTACTAAAATAACCAAACAAAGTTAAGCATAAAATAATGCTACAATAATACTTACTTGTAACAACATTAACTAAACAGTACATGTCCGTGATGTCGTAGGAATACGCAAATTTTGACATTTTCATTCATACAGTGCGCCATTTTTACAAACTGTCAACTGAGTAAATAAGTGTTTAAAACTGTGGATAAACAACAAACAGGATTATTTTAACTGGTGTTAAGTGTTGATGAGCAAAATTAATCGCTATCACTGTCACTGGGGATCATTCTAATCCTTTTGAACGATTGCCGCACGATGTCAGGGCTGGAAGAATCATGATGCACATGTCTGTGTTGTTGGACTTGCTGCTGAGACAGCGTGTTTTGTTCCTTTCGATTGAAGTTGAAGACAACGTTTCCATGAAAGTGAGAGTTCATGAAAAACCCTCTTCCCATCGGCATCTAACAGGAATCCCCGAAATTGTGTGTAGACATTGCAGGACGAGCGGGAGCCCAAGGCAAGATGCTGTTTGGACGTGACGAGTCTGACAAAATGTCAGAAATGGCCATTGACTGCTGGTTGTTCAATTTGCTGTAGTTGTTGATGCTGTTGATGTTTTTATGGCCCGAAATTTGAACTATTTGATTAGCTGGGACTCCTTCATCATTTAACTTCTGCACCATGCGTTTTCTCACACTGACAATGATACAGTATAATGGATGTAAACAAACAGGATAATTCATGATGATAATGATTTTTAGAAAAATGCATAAGCCACTACAGTGTAGTGATCATCAAAAATATTGGCTATTAAATCGAATTGATTATTTGATAATGTAAGTGTAAAAATGTCATTGGGAATAAAATATTAATTTTAAATTTACAAAATTAAGTGTACATGTATCTGTATTGTACATCTTTTAAGCTCGAAATTAATAAACTGATGAAAGAACATCTAGTTCTGGCCTCCATAACATGTTTAGTGTACAATGCAGACGGCTTAAACAAGGGACATTACTTCGCAAGTACTTTTTAACAATCTCCTACGCAGTGGTCTCCCTTTTACTAGTAGTAGAAAAAGTAGTTTCGAAAATTTGTTCTTTTCACTCGTGAAAAGAACAATTGTTCTTTTCACTGCTGTTATTTCACTGCAGAAATGTCATATATTAGCATTAGGTATAAAAGAAAAAACGTTGATGCAATACGGAAAACATTATTTTTCCGCCGAAGCAAACTTTCGATTCGGCGCGAAAATATATCGTCTGATGCGGCAGACGTCAATGTTTCATGACGTCATTTTCACGTCAACCCGTCAAACAGATCAACAATGGTGACGAAAAAAGAGAGAGGTAAGTTTTGTAGAGATCGCATTTTTTGCGACTTTTTTGTCTTAATTTGAATTTCGCACTTCCATTGCGTTATCATTGAATAATAAATGAAAAAAAAATTACATTTTAGAAATGCGTTTTTTTTTTTTAAATAAAATTTGATTCATATCAGATATAGTCTATGTTCATAGCGTAAAAACCGGCCATCTCAACGCCATTTACAATTTTACCAAAAATGTCACAAAATGTCAAAAAAAACGAATTTTCAGTGTTCAAAATTTTTTAAACAATATAGTTCGCTCATTTTTTTTTTTTTTTACAAAATAAATAAATTGAGACATGCTTTTTTGTATGAAATCTTCATGCGAAATTTCGTCTAGAAAGAGTCATCAATGACTGAGTTATTCAAGTTTTACTTTGTACCAAAAATGTCACGTTTTTGTACAAAATCCCGACGTTCGACGTTGCAATTGTAGTCTTTTTACGCATACCGTGATACGGGTCATGATGATATATATGAAAATTAATAAATTGAACAGGACTTCACAATTGTACAGTGTATAGATTACCTTGCAGTAACATAAAATAATAAAGTTCTGATTACTATAAATGAGATGCGTTGTTCAGCGCAGAGTTGAAGATCAAGTCAACTCTGGCGGTCCAGCTTTGTCGCAATTTAATTGAGCAATACTTGTACAGTACAGTACAGTACAGTAACACAAAATAATTAAGTTCTGAGAAAGTGAGATGCGTTGTTCAGCGAAGAGTTGAAGATCAAGTCTTAACATATGGCGGTCCAGCTTTGTCTTGATGATACAATAACATTGTTTAGTTTAAAGGGATATAAAACAGAGTATTGGGCATGGACGCATTTCCGGATGATTTCATGTTAAAAGAACATAGTAAAATTAACGCATGTATTTTTTTTTACCCCGTAGCTTTTACCGTTTTCAGTTTATTTTACAGATAAGCTCGAATTAGCAACACGGCTCGTATATACAATTAAGCAATATCTCTAAATGTATTTACTATGCTATGTTTAAACGAACTGAGTACGTTACTAGTTAGCTACTGTGTTGCTTCTTGATAACACTAACGATGTTAACCCATTATTTATTTGCTAGTTCATTTAACTACCAATTTATGTGAAATCCCTTTTGCTTAGAATTGCATTTGTGTGGTCATCTTTATGTTTAGTTCATGTATATGTTGCCAAGGGCATGCATTTGCTGATTCTGACAATACACTGAACAGAACCGGTAAAGTATAGTTTAGTTAAAAACTGGGAACTGCGTTTTATTGGATCTAGAATTGTGACCATATATAAGTAGTCGAAGGAACATACGACAATATAACAATCAACCGTGCTTTGCGATCGAATACCAATCTGTGTTATTTAAAGTGAAACCTATGTAAAATAAAGTGCTATCAAGAAATGAATAATATTTCAGATGTCATACAGTAACAATGTCATCGGACAGACTACCAGAAGTACACACCTTGCACGTGCAGGTTTACGTTCTTTGTTTGTACGGGGTCAGTGTCGAGAACGCATCGGTAGAGTCCCGAGTCCCGCTGTCGCACTCCCTGAATCTTGATAGACCATGTGCCCGGAATCGGCTGCACCAGCGACATCCGGCGGTCCGACGTGTACATCTTCTCGTTAATACTAATCATGTTGTTGTTGGGACTATACCATTTCACCTGAAGAGATGTTCACATGTTGTCAAATACGGGACAAGTGTTCGCGTCAAGTAATGGCTAGTATTTTATTTTGCCTGCTGAGAAACTGGTCATATAGTTTTAAAGGGATGTCAATTTAAATTACCATAAGTAATATGTATGTTCATATAAATGAAAGAAAGAGAAAACAGTTTTTGCACTTACAGAATCAATTAAACAAGGCAAGTTAAACAAATACTAAAAAATCTCAATGTGGCCGTATGTATAATGCTATGCACCGAAGTTTACCATTCTTTTTTGTTGCATGTTGGCCACAGTACATGTGAGGATGGCTGAGGAACCTTCCTTTGTTCGAATGTCCATCTCCGTGGTCTCCAGAAAAGGCTCGGGATCCCCGTGCGTGACACAGGCTAAAGGAAAAGACAGTCGTGCGAAGGTTGTAAATGCTTTCTTTTTGTTTATATCTTTTGTATTATATCTTCATTCTTCAAATGTTCATGAGAGCAGAAAAAGTATCAATTTTACCAACAATCGATAACCACAGAAGTATTGTTTATAATAAATCTGAAGCTGTACTTCTCCACGAATATTTGTGTCACCAGCTCCTACCATAAATTAGCAAATTGAAGTTTTGGTTTTGGCATACGTATATCATGTAAACATATAATTTTCTCAATGGCTATACTTTATCCGTTATTAGATAAGTTTAAGTTTTACTTGTCTTGTTTTCCAGTAAGACATTTGTATAGCTACTCCACTTTAAACGTTTTTGTTGTGCTACATTGTGTTCCCTTTTGTATATTTATATTATTCAGGTCAATTGCATCTAAGTTATAACAATTACATACAACCTACATACAACCTTGCTATATACTGGAACCAATAAATACAAATGTACATCTGTTTAATTCTCGCTGCAATCGTTGTAGTAGCATCAATATGTTTTACAATTCTGATACTCATCAGCTTTGTGGTACGTTCCAATTCCTTTGTTAACTCCAATAGTCTGGCATCATGCATATCACATCATCTGTAGTAGTATGGTTTTATTTGAACGTATGCCCACACAGGCTTATCAGGGACGACCCTTTCCGCTGTCATGGTAATTATCGTTCAAACGAAGTGTCTTTTAGCGAAAATCCAGGTTAGGCTTAAAGTGTCGTCCCTGATTAGCCCGTTAACAATACTATCAATATTTTGTTAAAAACTGGTACATACATGCGACCATAACCATTCAGCAATACTAGGATATGTGAACAATTTGATAACTATAAAAAAGCGACCGATTGTATACTTTGTTAACTGTGTACATTATATTTCTCCTAATTGGAATGCTTTGTTACACTATGTTGCCAACTTTTTATTTTGTTTTATATTTTATTTTTTACGCTTTGCCCTAAACGAATATTTTTAAATATGCTCGTGTGGCTATAAAAAATATTTTGGAATATATTCTTTGGAATACTAATATTTAAAGCGGGACTGTACGATTTTTACATGTGTTAAATTTTAATATATTGATTAAATTATGTTACGATGACACAAAATAGGCAATAAAAATTATACTTTGAAGACGAATTTCATAAAATGCAGCAAAGACAAGTTAGCGCTGGTTAAAGCCGATGCCGACACTTTTACTCGTATTTGTAAGGAAATAAAATTGTGTCTTTGTGTCGTATGAACGAATCTGCACTAAAACTAAATTTAGATTCACATTGTACATGTATTATATATATGCTGGCTTATTTGACTTCCAGTCATTTAAGATTTCAGATTTAAATATCTGGCTTATTTCGCATTTTTCGACACATGTTCTTCTTAACTTTTATTTTAATTTATATTGAAATATATGTATACTTATTTTTAACACATTTTTAAAAAAATCATAAATATTTGACAAAATCGTACAGTCCCGCTTTAAGAACAAAGTGGAATTCGTCTTCAATATCATTTAGATGGCAGATGGTACATTTTCTATCCTGTCTTAGCACACGCCGACCAATATTAAATTTTTGTGATATGTGAACAATTTGATTACTATAAACAAAAAGCGACCGATTGTATACTTTGTAAACTGTGTACATTATATTTCTCTTAATTGGAATGCTTTGTTACAGTATGTTGCCAACTTTTTATTTTGTTTTATATTTTATTTTTTCGCTCTGCCCTAAACGAATATTTTTAATTATACTCGTGTGGCTATAAAAAATATTTTGGAATATATTCTTTAGAATACTAATATTTAAGAACAAAGTGGAATTCGTCTTCAATATCATTTAGATGACAGATGGTACATTTTCTATCCTGTCTTAGCACACGCCGACCAATATTATTTTTTGTGTGACGATAAATGTAATTTTGCCAAGATATTTCTGTATTTTTGATTGTCCAACACATACATATGCTGATTTTTCAAATTTTGGTTTTATTTCTCTATACACATCAAGCGACGTTGATTCTCCTTGTCTTGATTGCTAATAAAGATATCGCCAAGTCGAGTTCTTAGCTTTGAGATGTTTGTATCTTAAACCAGTCAGGATATAAGCATATTTCATCTAAAACAGAAGTATAAAGAGTATCTGTGAGAAAACAAAAAACAAATCGATGGCTGTAGTGCCATGAACTTTAGTACAAATATTGATTTATTGATTTTGATTTATTTTAAATAAGTAGCAAACATACTAGCAATAACTGTTCAATGCATAGAGCTGTTAATACGATCTCAATTAATACATTACTTTAATACTTTTCTATGTTTTTCCGCATTTATTCCCTCAATTTCAAAGGGGGAGGCATAAAGATTTTTCTCATTTCTCGTCGTCTGCCATTCCCTCATCTTTCGGAATTTAGTGTCGCACGTTATAAAAAAAGGCTTGCTTCAAGAGGGATGGAACTAAAAAAACAAAACAAATGAACTAATTTCATGTTAACTTACATACCTTGGTATGTTGGTTCTCTTTTATAATTGAAGTTATAAGATAGAAGTGGAATGTTGAGTCATCTGTGTCCAAGCAACACATGTTTCGTTAAGGTATATTATTACAAACATTATAAATGCTTGAAAACTCAATAAAAACACTAATTTATGTTAACAGTAGTAACATTGTTTTATAATGTGCACTGAATCTTCAGATGCAAATCATGTTTAATGTAAATCAAAATGGATCTAGCATATCATAATAACAAAGGAAAACTATTATTAAATTCAACACATTCAAGACAAACGCGAGTTAAAAAAACATATATCAAAATTATTTAATGATGAACTTGTGATATCAAGCTGGATATTTAAAGACATGGTTTATTTATAGAATATGAATCATATTTTGTTTGAATTGTATAAACACAATAAAACAATAGATATTGAAAAAAAATAAGAGGGGTTGCAGGTTATTTCTATTATTTTTATAAACAAGATACTTTGTATAATATGTCGATACCATTCCAGAATGTTGGTAACACCAGATAGGTGCATTGTCACACGCAATATTGTGTATACATACTCCCAACATGCTCCACATGGTTTTTCCCAAATGTGAATGTTGATACATTGTTGTGGCACACACAAATCGATTATATGTGGCGTGTTCTGAGAAAACTGGGCAAATTGTTTGTGCGTAAATTGTCATCCCAGATTAGCCTGTGCAGTCCGCACAGGCTAATTAGGGACGAAAATTTCCGCTTTTATGGAATTTTTCATTTAAATGATGCCTCTTCTTAGCGAAAATCCAGTGTAGGCGGAAAGTGTCCTCCCGGATTAACCTGTGCGGACTGCACAGGCTAATCTGGGACGACACTTTACGCACATGCATTATGCCCAATTTTTCTCAGAACACGACTCATATGTTGGTGGTACAGATCGTGGCAAAACAAAGATCTTGATTCTCGTAAAATGTGTCGTGTTCTGAGAAAACTGGGCAAAATGCATGTGCGTAAAGTGTCGTCCCAGATTAGCCTGTGCAGTTCGCACAGTCCAATCAGGGACGACACTTTCCGCTTTTATGATTTTTTTTGTTTAAATGAAGTCTCTTCTTAGCAAAAATCCAATTTAGTCGGAAATTGTCGTCCCTGATTAGCCTGTGCGGACTGCACAGGCTAATCTGGGATGACACTTTACGCACAAGCATTTTGCCCAGTTTTCTCAGAACAACACAAATAGGCTTTTATAAATTATGTTGTTTTGTTCAAGCCGAATTCAGGTACAGTTGGATGAGATATATTTTTAGGTCAACGTGAAAGCAAACTTTATGTATTTTTTAATGTATTTGCACATACGGTATTACGGTAGAAGGCATTACAATTAAAATCAGATACGAAATTTGATCTAATTTATATCTCAAAAGATAATTGACATTTTGCGCTCATATTTTGATTCAATACGTAAATATTATAGTAGAATAGGTTAAACCAGAAAACAACATTTTTGACAAAATGGTCAGATACGGACGTTGACCCATCGATATATATATATATTCGCTAACTTAATATAACATAGAAACTTGATAATGTGATATAAATATGATTGTTCATTTTAGTAAAATATAAATGTTGGGAAGTAGGATAAATTAACATGTCAGTTAAATACATTTCTTCTTCTACATAAACATAAACACGGAATGATTTCAAAATCCATGGGAAGTACCACTTTTAAAGTAATGCACAAGAAGTCGCAATGCATACACACACAAAATTCGTGCAATGTTTTATATTCAAATAAATTTAAGGTACCCTGGCATAAAAGAAACAGATGAGTCTGATTAATGTATGGCAGGCACCATTTAAATATATTGCTTTTACATAGCACATCTTCGTTAACATAGGCCGCTAGTTTTAAAGTAACATTAATACTCAAAAATCAACGGAAATTTCGTTAAGTATTTCGTAAAATAAAGTTACCCCAAAAAAAATCAATTTTCCTTATAGAAAAAGCCAAAATTTCAAAACGAGATGTTTTCTGGTAACAAGGATGTTTGTAGAAATAAAATGCTCGTTTTTAATTTTTCGCGTACCCAATTAATTCCATTTTATAACCCCGCGACTATATCTATTCACACGACACATGAACACTAACATGGTACCATTTTAGTGTTTATGTGTCGTATGGATAGATATCAGCGCGGGACATTACAATGGAATTAATTGTGTACACGAAAAATTAAAAACGATCATTTTATATCTACAAACATCCATGTTACCAGAAAACATCTCGTTTTGAAATTTTGGCTTTTGCTACATTGTACATTGATTTTTTATTGGGTAACTTTATTTTACGAATTACTTTCCGAAATTTCCGTTGATTTTTGAGTATTAATGTTATTTTAAAACATGGTCTATATTGCAGCAAGCATACTATCAGGCATTACCAAAATGTGTGCTACTTGTTACCATAACAACAGTTACACGACAAATGGTAATTAAGAGCGCTGAAGATGCTTCATATTTGACCAGTTCCCAAAATGTTCTCTCACAGTCTTCCATGAAGGTCCACAATGTTTGCATCGATTATAATTATGGAAATGATTTGTTTGCAAATGCCAAGGAAGCTAAATGCCTTGCAGCTCAATATGGACTGGAATAATAACCAAATGTCATTGACAGAGCAATTCTCAATAATGTCCAGAGATGATAAATAAGTCTTGTTTCTTGGAAGCCAAGAATACAATACCAGCAGAAGCTATGCAGATGTTAAGGGTAAACACTGAACATGTAATACTGACGTTCGGCAGAAACAAACATGGTGATACATTATTTGAATGAGGATGATGATTAATTGAAGTAATACAATCAACGTTTGTTTTTGTGTACACATATTCTTTGTTCTTTAATGGTTTAATAAAGTTTTATGAAGTTTGCGTTTTGAAAGAAGACTTACAAACAAAGAAAGTTAAAAAAAATAGTGTACCGATACCTTTGTGTCGTTAGTCTTAAACAATATGCCTTTGTTTTAATCTTATTATATATTCTGTCAGTCACACTCGTTCGAATTTGGTCTTATTTGTATAAAGAAACACTTTGTGCTAATCCCGCCCATTAAAATACTCAATATTTGCCAAGAGTTCTAAAAGAAGTGCTCAACATTTTCGTCTATTCCTTTCAACATTGTATTTCATAACAAATCGCGATGATGAATATTATAGTATCCGTTGGTTTTATAATAAACACAAAGTAGATATATTTTATATCAAACGACCCTGATACTTACACGCAATAGCAAAATATGCTACGAAAGCCTTCCAATGCATGTCTTATTCCTACCTAAAAACACCTCGAATCTAATCATTAAACGTTTAATCCTCACACAACAACACACACATTCGCATATGTACAGCTTTACGTGTTGCTTCTATAGAACAGAACTCTCTACAGACAGCTCTCGAGCATCAGTCACACAGTCGAATTACTCATTGCTCATGTTCCCCTTCCGATCGCTAGATCGCTACGGAAATCGGAGTAAGCCAAGAGAAATGCCAATACGCTGTTTATAACATATGTAGCTACCAGAATCCATCGCTTGCAATCTATATTCATGGTAATATTGTAATTGAAAACATAGCGAAATACTGTCCCATGAAAGGAAGTACAAATAAATACAATAACAAGCGAAAGTTCAATCGTGTTTATATAACAATGGGAAATGCAGCGTCTGGAAAAAATGTCGCCACTATACGGCTTTTCAAAATACTGTTACCAGCACTATTTTGTTTAAATACATTAGTTAAATACTATGTTGTCAAGTTGCCAGACGCGAAGGAATATATAATAAAGATACTATAATTTATTATATAATAAATGATGATGGACAAGTGTCAAATATTAGACGCAGTTTTTTTTTTTTTTTTTTTTTTTTTTTNGGATCTAGCATATTATAATAACAAAGGAAAACTATTATTAAATTCAACAAATTCAAGACAAACGTGAGCTAAAAAAACATATATCAAAATTATTTAATGAACTTGTGGTATCAATCTGGATATTTAAAGACATGGTTTATTTATAGAATATGAATAATTTTTTGTTTGAATTGTATAAACAAAATAAAAAAATAGATATTGACATTTTTTTAAGAGGGGTTGCAGGTTATTTCTATTATTTTTATAAACAAGATACTTTGTATAATATGTCGATACCATTCCAGAATGTTGGTAACACCAGATAGGTGCGTTGTCACACGCAATATTTTGTATACTCCCAACATCCTCCACGTGGTTTTTCCCAAATGTGCATGTTGAGATACATTGTTGTGGCACACACAAATCGATAATATGTGTCGTGTTCTGAGAAAACTGGGCATAATGCTTGTGCGTAAATTGTCATCCCAGATTAGCCTGTGCAGTGCGCACAGGCTAATCAGGGACGACAATTTACGCTTTAATGGAATTTTTCGTTTAAATGATGTCTCTTCTTAGCGAAAATCCAGTTTAGGCGGAAAGTGTCGTCCCGGATTAGCCTATGCGGACTGCACAGGCTAATCTGGGACGACACTTTACGCGCATGCATTATGCCCATTTTTCTCAGAACACGACTCATATGTTGGTGGTTCAGATCGTGGCAAAACAAAGTATCTTTAGATGCTTGATTCTGGTAAAATATTCTTTTATAAACAAGCAAATTCGTTGAATTGATATCCCCCGCCAATTAAGAGCTTTGTCACAGAAAAAAAGCATTTTTTTCAAGATACAAAGGGCCATAACTCCGTAATTAACAGATGGTGTACAATGCCATTTGGCGTGCATCATCGTCTTATCCATATATATACTCATACCAAGTTTCAATGAAATCCGCCAAAGCACTTCCAAGATATGGCTCCGGACACTTAAGTGCCGGACGGACGGACGGACGGACGGAAGGACGGACGGACGGACGGACAACGCCAAAACAATATCCCTCCGCCTTTGGCGGGGGATAATTATGTTGTTTTGTTCAAGTCGAATTCAGGTAAAGTTGGATGAGATATATTTTTAGGTCAACGTGAAAGCAAACTTTATGTATTTTTTTATGTATTTGCACATACTGTATTACGGTAGAAGGCATTTCGATTAAAATCAGATACGACATTTGATCTAAATTATATCTCAAAAGATAATTGACATTTTGCGCTCATATTTTGATTTAATACGTAAATATATTAATATAATAGGTTGAACCAGAAAACAACATTTTTGACAAAATGGTCAGATACGGACTTTGACCAATCGATATATATATATTTGCTAACTTAATATAACATAGAAACTTGATGTGTTATAAATATGATTGTTCATTTTAGTAAAATGTTATTTATAAAGGTTGGACAGTAAGATAAATTAACATGTCAGTTAAATACATTTCTTCTTGTAAATACACATACATATGGAATGATTTCAAAATCCAGGGGAAGTACCACTTTTAAAGTAATGCACAAGCAGTCGCAATGCATTCAAAAACAAAATTCATGCACTGTTTTATATTCAAATAATTAAAAGGTACCCTGGCATAAAAGAGAACGATGAGTCTGATTAATGTATGGTACAGTATTACCAGGCAGGCCCAAAGTTGGAACCCACAGGGCAAGAGGAAAAGAGGAAGGCCCAGTTACTCTTGGAGGCGGGACCTTATTGAAGACATTGGGATACTAGGCTTAAGCTGGGGAGAAATTGAAAAGATGGCACAGGACCGGAGACGTTTGAGAGCAGTTGTTGGCGGCCTATGCCCTGATAAAGTTTTAATGCCTTAGTCAGTAAGTAGTAACAGGCACCATTTAAATGTGTTGCTTTTACATAGCACATCTTTGTTTACATGGGCCGCTAGTTTTAAAACATGGTCTATAGTGCAGCAAGTAGACTATCAGGCATTACCGTAATGTATGCTACGTGTTATGCGCGCAACATGATAAATGGTAATTAAGAGCGCTGAAGATGCTTCATATTTGACCTGTTTCCAAAATGTTCTCTCACAGTCTTCCATGAAGGTCCACAATGTTTGCATCGATTAAAATTATGGAAATGATTTGTTTGCAAAGGCCAAGGAAGCTAAATGCCTTGCAGCTCAATATGGACTGGAATAATAACCAAATGTCATTGACAGAGCAATACTCAATAATGTCCAGAGATGATTTGCCTTGTTTTCTGGAAGCCAAGAGTACAATACCAGCAGAAGCTATGAAGAAGGGTAAACGATGTACATGTAATACTGAAGTTCAGCCGAACCAAACATGATGAAACAGTATGTGAATGAGGATGATGATTTACTGAATCAATACCATCAATTTGTGTGTGTGCACACATATGATATCTTTGTTCTTTATTGCTATGATATAGTGTTATGAAGTTTGTTTTTGAAAAGAAGACTTACAAAGAAAGTTAAAAATACTGTACCGCTACCTTTGTGTCTTTAGTCTAAAACAATATGTTTTTGTTTTAATTTTATTTTATATTCCGTCATTCAAACTCGTTCGAATTTGGTCTTATTTTTATAAAGAGATACTTTGTGCTAATGCCGCCCATTTAAAATACTCAATATTTGTAAATAGCCCTAAAAGGATTGCTCAACATTCTTCTATTTCTTTCAACAATGAATTTCATAACAAATCGTGATGATGAATATTTAAAGTATTCGTTCGTTTAAATAAAAACAAAGTAGATACATGTATATCAAACGACCAAGATACTTACACGCAATCGCAATATATGCTACGAAAGACTCCCAATGCATGTCTAATTCCTAGCTTACGAAACCACGATTCATTAAACGTTTAATCCTCACACAAAAACATACACATTCGCACATGTACAGCTTTACGTGTTGCTTCTATAGAACAGAACTCTCTACAGACCGATTTCGAGCATCAGTCACACAGTCGAATTACTCATTGCCCCTTCTGATCGCTAGATAGTAACGGAAATTGGAGTAAGCCAAGAGAAATGCCAATACGCTGTTTATAACATATGTAGCTATCAGAATCCATCGCTCGCCATGTATATGCATTTTTAGTATTGTAATTAAAAAAAAAACATAGCCGAATGCTGTCCCAGTACGAGAGGAAGTTAAATATGATAAATACAATAAAAGCGAAAGTTCAATCGTGTGTACATGTATATTACAACTTGAAAAGCAGCGTCTGGAAAAAAAATCAAAGTTATACGGCTTTTCAAAATATTGTTACCAGCACTAAACTAAAATTGTGTTAAACTGCTTAATTTAAAAACTAAATTGTCAAGTTGGCCTACGTGAAGGAACGCATCATAAAGATACCATATTTTTATATAAAAAAGGCTGATGGACAAGTGTCGAATAGTCCATCAAAATGGTCAGATACGGACTTTGACACATCGATATATATATAGTCGCTAACTAATATAACATAGAAATTCGATAATGTGTTATAAATAGGATTGTTCAAATTTTATAGACAAGTTTTAATATTTTAGGAAAATGTTGTTTATAAAGATTGGACAGTAAGATACATTAACATGTCAGTTAAATACATTTCTTCTCCTATATAAACATAAACATGGAATGATTTCAAATGCAGGGGAAGTACCACTTTTAAAGTAATGCACAAGCAGTCGCAATGCATACAAAAACAAAAGTCACGCAATGTTTATAATCAAATAAATAAAAGGTACCCTGACATAACAGAGAACGATGAGTCTAATTAATGTATGACACAGGCACCATTTAAATATGTTGCTTTTACATAGTACATCTTCCTTTACATGGACCGCTAGTTTTAAAACATGGTCTATATTGCATCAATTATACTATTAGGCATTACCGCAATGTGTGCTACTTGTTATGGCCGCAACATGACAAATGTACGGAATACCGTTAGTACCATCGTGGTTACACGTTAAAATCCAGAGGGCGACAATGCGAGAGTGCGAGAATACGATGACGAGAGTGCGAGAATACAATGACGAGAGTGCGAGAATACGATGACGACAGTGCGAGAGTGCGAGAATACGATGACGAGAGTGCGAGAATACGATGACGAGAGTGCGAGAATACTATGACGACAGTGCGACAATGCGAGAATACGATGACGATAGTGCGAGAATACGATAACGAGAGTGCGAGAATACGATGACGAGAGTGCGAGAATACGATGACGAGAGTGCGACATTACGATGGCGACAGTGCGATATGACTATCGCATTGTCGCCATCGTACTATTGCATTGTCGCCATCGTACTATCGCGTTGTAGCACTGTCGTCATCGTATTATCGCACTCTCGCATTGTCGTCATCTCATTATCGCACTCTCGTCATCGTATTCTCGCACTCTCGTCATAGTATTCTCGCACTCTCGTTATCGTATTCTCGCACTCTTGCATTGTCACCCTCTGAATTTTAATGTGTTACCTCGATGGCCCTAACGGTATTCCGTACAAATGGTAATTAAGAGCGCTGACGATGCTTCATATTTGAACAGTGCCCAAAATGTTCTCAAACAGTCCTCCATGAAGGTCCACAATGTTTGCATCGATAATAATTATGGAAATAATTTTTAATTTGCAAATGCCAAGGAAACTAAATGCCTTGCAGCTCAATATGGACTGGAATGATAACCAAATGTCATTGACAGAGCAATTCTCAATAATGTCCAGAGATGATTTGCGTTGTTTCGTGGATGCAAAGAATACAATACCAGCAGAAGCTATGCAGATGTTAAGGGTAAACGATGTACATGTAATACTGAAGTTCAGCAGAACCAAACATGATGATACAGTATGTGAATGAGGATGATGATTTACTAAATTAATATCATCAACGTTTGTGTGTATGCACACATATCTTTGTTCTGTATGTTTTATAATATAATGTTATGAAGTTTGTGTTTGAAAAGAAGACTCACGAAGAAAGTTAAAAATACTGTACCGATACCTTTGTGTCGTTAGTCTAAAACAATATGTTTTTGTTTTAATCTAATTATATATTACGTTAGTCACTCGTTCCAATTTGGTCTTATTTTTATAAAGAAATACTTTGTGCAAATGCCGCCCATTAACAATACTCAATATTCGCCAAGAGCTCTAAAATGAATGCTCATCCTTTGTCTATTCCTTTCAACATTGTACATCATAACACATCGTGATGATCCATATTTATAGTATGATTAGTATCCGTTGGTTTTATACAAAACACAAGTAGATATATTTTATATCAAACAACCCTGATACTTACATGCAATCGCAAAATATGCTACGAAAGCCTTCCAATGCATGTCTTATTCCTCGCCAAATAAACCACGAATCATTAAACGTTTAATCCTTACACAAAAACATACACATTCGCATATGTACAGCTGTACTGTTGCTTCTATAGAACAGAACTCTCTACAGACCGATTTCGAGCATCAGTCACACAGTCGAATTACTCATTGCCCCTTCTGATCGCTAGATAGTTACGGAAATTGGAGTAAGCCAAGAGAAATGCCAATACGCTGTTAATAACATGTGTAGCTACAAGAATCCATCGCTTTCAATCTATATTTATGGTAATATTGTAATTGAAAACATAGCGAAATACTGTCCCATGAAAGGAAGTAAAAATAAATACAACAAGCGAAATTTCAATCGTGTTTATATAACAATGGGACATGCGGCGTCTGGAAAAAAAATGTCACTTTTATACGGCTTTTCAAAATACTGTTACCAGCACTAAACTAAAATTGTGTTTAAATGCTTTAGTTAAATACTATATTTTTCAAGTTGCAAAACGCGAAGGAATATATTATAAAGATACCATAATTTTTATATAGACTGATAATAGACATGTTTTTTTTTCAAGATGCTGAACTGAATATGTCAAAATGGATAATAAAGTAAAACAATGAAAGGAAGTTTAATTGTAAATGCAGTCCTACGTTAGCAGATGTTATGATTAATATGTTGTCAATTTTCCTTGAAAACATCTAGATTAATTGTTTATTGTTTCTACACTTTAAGTGTGCGGCAGTTAACAACTTTTAGATCTTTCATTTGAAGATTGATAGTCGTTGAGCATAATTGAGCCTCGCTCTGGGAAAACCGGGCTTAATTCGTGTGCGTATAGCTTCGTCACAGATCAGCCTGTGCAGTCCGAACATGCTAATCAGGGACGAGACTTTCCGCCTGAACTGGATTTTCGCTAAGAAGAGACTTCCTTTAAACGAAAAATACAATTAAAGCGAGAAGCGTCGGCCCTGATTATCCTGTGCGGACTGCACAGGCTAATCTGGGACGACCATTTACGCACATGCATTAAATCCCGTTTTCCAAGAGCCGCGCTCATTTAAATTAGTGCAGGAGAGGCAATACAAGTGCGAGGGACAGAAATCGAACTGGGAAATCGGCCTTAATGCATGTGCGGTACACCCCAGGAAACCCGATACCTTGTGAGTAGCGTAATACCTTCGGAACAGCATTGTGTATTTCTGCATGAGCTTACATAGGGTAAGTAAATTCGAAAAATTAATAAGTTTCAAAGTCCAATTTGAAACAACTGTGTCATTAAAAACGCAAATTTCTCCACAATAAATAGTTTTCTGGAGAAACCCTGCTGAGAGGTTATGGCAGACATGTGTAAGTTTGTATAAATCCTTTAATTATTGTAGTGGCTTGCAAATTAAAGCAGTTTTTCTACCCTAAATGCATGAAAATGGCCCATTTTGCCCGATCTTCTACTTCAGGGAGCCACATTTCGCTATTTTTTTAAGAAAATTTGTCAGGATTTTTTCTACGTGTAGGCCAATACCTTTGTTATCAATCTGAATACACAGTTGTTTCAAATTGGACTTTTAATTTTTTTAATTTTTCGAATTTACTTACCCTATGTAAGCTCATGCAGAAATACACAATGCTGCTCCGAAGGTATTACGCTACTCACAAGGTATCGGGTTTCCTGGGGTG
>VMBQ01003843.1:0-36621 GCA_007657795.1 Dreissena rostriformis
TGACCTTAATCATCAATAGCAGGGCCTTGTTGACAGATTTCGGCATGTTTTGAAGTTTGTGATTAAATGCTTGAAATTGATTAATGTAAACAACATGACTATTAAGAGCTCCAGTAAAAAACAAGAATGAAATGAAAGAAAGAAAAAAGAAGTAAAAAAAGTTTACCGCACATGGGATTGAACTACTGACCTTTGTACCTATTATGAACCAACTTGGTCATTTGTGATGATTCTGATTACAATAATATTGGGTTGTGATAATAGCATTAGGTGTTGCTATAAATATATTCTCGGTAAAATAAACTGCCGCAACACCCCTTAAAACATTGTATACACTTTCAAAGTCACATTTTGGTCCAATCATCATGAAACTTGCTTAGAACATTTGTTGTAACAATATGTTTGCGGAGTTTGACAATTGTTCTGGTCAGTTGATAAACATGACAGCAAGGCAGTTTTCCTTATATGGCTGTTGTGAAACTTTGTAAACACTCTAGATGTCACATTTTTGCCCGAATCTTGTGAAACTTGCTTAGAACATTTTGTTCAAATAATATCTAGGCCAAGCTTGAAAGTAGTTCCGGTCTGGTGAAAAGAAAGGCCCCCCAAAGGGGCGTGGCAGTTTTCCGTACTTATCTTCAGTGAAACCATGTAAACACACTAAAAGACGCACTTTTTGCCAATCAGCTTGAAACATGATCAGATCTTTAATTTTGTTCTTATGACATCTCAATGGAGGTTAAAAATGGTTCTTGGTCAGGAGCCACATGTATGTACACAGTTTATCACAATATGTATTACACATACATCACAAAAGCTGCTCAAAACAGTTTAGTTCTTTCGGGTGTGAGGTGAGCGATCTAGGGCCTTTGTGCCCGTTTTTTCTTTAATCTTTGTCTAATCTGATCCTACATTACAGGTTTGCCTCGTTCAACCCCCCACCATTGGAACTACTGGCTGCAGCTGTAGACTGTGTCACTTGTGTTGCTAAGCAACAGCCTAGACAGGTGGGTATGGCTTGTAATAAATTTACGTATACAATGACTATTAGTAATAAATATGATCTGTGCAGACCTGTTTACTTCTACGGATTCGCCGTAGTTACTACCGATTTTGTGGCTAAACTACGCACTACGGATTCGTACTGGAAAACTACCGATCCGTCGATCAAAATGGTTGTAACATTGTCCGATGGGATGACAATGCATACACAACTTCAAGAACACAGATAAAGTTTTCATTGAGATTTTATTCCGGTATTAAACTATGTTCACAAAGTTTTCCTATCAATAAGATACATTCATTATTTTTCAAGTTCGTAAAATATTCAAGTCCAATAATCAAACATACAGGCGGGCGGCCTGACCCTTACAGGCCTTCCCCGCGATTCACGATTAAAATGAATCCGATGTCTATCCTAGCTTAATTTGAGCTGACCTGATTAAGTACATAAAATATGGCCCTCTTTATATATAAAAAGCACGAACCTATGTTGCTAGTAAATAATACTTTGGGATCCATAACAGATGTATCCTGTTATAAGTATTATCATGTGATAACATACAAATTGTCATGAAGTTGAAACTTATCCATCCAACCAATGTCAATTGCCTAATGGCTTTAACAGGTGGTTTTAACATTTCACCCTTGAATAAATTTCGGTCATTTAAACCAAGTGGAAACCTAAACATGTGTGACTTCTTTTATTATGGGCAACTTTGTTATGTTTCCTAAACTATTCACTAATTTATGTAAGGACCCATTATTTCGATGTTTATAGAAACCTTAACGGCTTTGTTGAGTGAAGTTTCATATTGTTACATTCTCCACTGATATACATTTGTTGACTTTAACCCTTTGAGCGCTGGAACCGGATTTTGAAGGCCTTTGCAAACAGTTTGGATCCAGATGAGACGCCACAGACCGTTGCGTCTCATCAGGATCCAAACTGTTTGCTATTCTGATAGTATTCTTTGAAAAAAATGAAAAAAATGCTAAATTTGGAAATTTAGCAGACAACATTTTAGCAGACAACAAATTTCCCAGCATGCAAAGGGTTAACATATGTTTACTGTCGTTATCCGATACTATCCTGCTTATTTCAAATTCTTATCATAGATATTTGACCCGTTACGTTACATGGTCAAATTTTGTTTTTTTATTGTTCTTTCATTTCTTTTGGGTCATTGCGAGTAATTCAATTGTTCAACCATTATCATTTGGGTACTTGCGTAGTAAAAAGCGTTAAAATTCAAGCCTCACGAGGACAATGAAGCATACCAGTGACCCGGATGTTGGCATTTTAACATGGCGTGTTCCTCCAAAGGGCGTGCTACAAAATCAGAGGCCGATAATGACACTCCAAATAAAAAAGTCGCTAAAACAAACTTCCAAAAGTTCAAACAAAGTTACAGAGAATACTGGCCATGCCATGGCCGTCCATAAAGGGAACAACGCGTTCACTGTCCGACATGTAATTTTGATTTTCTTGTGCTCATGGAGGCAGAAATGACTGCAAGCGACGTATCGACTTGAATAATAAGTAAATCATACTGCATAGTAGGCTTACCTCATTCCTTTGAACAATTGTAATACAGTTTGATGTGTTTACTTAAAAATTAAGTGAGGCACTAACCATACATTATTTGATATGTTAAACAAATCAGGACGATCTTAAGTTTTCTTTTATTTGATTATTATGATATTTGAAGGCATATTAATCATATATGAACATGCATTTGTGCCCTGAGGGATTAGTAATTGGTTAATCAGACACAGAGTTCCTTAGTTTCGTGTTCTTTTTTTCATTTGAAATTTTAGTGTTTTTTTAATAAAACATTGTATGTAAAGCATCCACACACAATATCATTGTCAATTTTATTGACTCAATGATATTGACAGAATATTTTTTGCCCTCAAGTGACTAGAAGCCCTCTGAACTACTGAGAAGCGATAGTTAGGGTAAACAGGTTTGACTGTGTTATTTGAAAATGGGTTTATGCCATATGCGGCCAGTGTAGCATCAGACCAGCCTGCGCAGGCGCGCAGTCTGGTCAGGAGCTTTACCCTCGGCTAATGAGACCAGGAAACCTTTTGTGACTTTATAGCAGATAGGGTAGCTCCTTACCAGACCCATTTTCGTAGTCCCAGCTCATATGGTAAAGAAGACAACCATTATTAGAGTATCACAGGGAAAAAGCTACGGTCACAAAAAGTACAGTGTGCTGCTAAAAAAAGCAGGGTGAAAAGTTGGACCGGTCTGGTGACACTTTCTATAAGCATTTTTCTACATCCCAAGGAATATCAAAGTCTGACAATTATAATTAAAGGAAAGTTTTCTTATGTGCCACTGGGTATTTGCAAAAATAGATTAAATTTAAAATGAATACTTTTTGTGTTGATCAGTCATGATATATTGTCACTTGTAGGCATGGCATGAGATGAAGCAGACGGGCCTGTTGCCCTACCTCACAGAGAACATTGACAACATGGCGGAAGTGCTGAGGTATCAAAAAAACATTCATGGGAGCTTGTGTGCCTCCATATTTTAGTTTAAATTATTTCATCATAACTGAAGTTATGCCCCTTTTTAAGTAACACAAAAGTTCATTTTTAGTTCATCTATTTTTTGAAGAAAAAAAAAAGAGCTATTGTCATCACCTGAGCGTCGGTGTCTGTTTAGGTCCACTTTTCTCATAAAGTATCAAAGCTATTGCATTCAAACTTGGTACACTTACTCACTATCATGAGGGGACTGGGCAGGCAAAGTTAGATAACTCTGGCTGGCATTTTACAGAATAATGTGCCCTTTTAATACTCAGAAAATTGAAAATTTGGTTAAGTTTTGTGTTTAGGTCCACTTTATTCCTANCGAGGGTGCTTGCTTTAGTGCGAATGCGATTTTCTCGACAGTTGCATTTAGTATCTTTTTATTCAAATTTTCGAACGAAAACGTATTCAAATTTTTAAGCAGACAAAATGCCTTAAAAAATTGCCGTTTCATAAAGTAACCTTACGAGATTTGGATGTAGTGTAAACCTTCCTCCCAACTTCCCTGGTTCAGAATGCCAGACACAAGACTCACCGGTGCAAAAGTCCCACTCTCACCAGTTTAGTCTTTATTTATTGTTTAGATAGGAATAGGTAAATGTTAAGTCTTGCTGAAGTGGAGTATTAGCTTCAATGTTCCAGCTTACAGACTTTTCATAACAATACCATAATGAAAGATTAAGAATTAATCAAATAAAAATGGGATATGCCCAAAGGACAACATTGTAAGATAATGTCCTGCTATGATCCCAAACTCATTAATTACATATATTATAAGATTACAAAAACCCAGTTTGATCCCTATACAAAAAAAATGATGTGCTGTAAAATATTGTACAAAATGACAATCTACCACAGGAATAATGCCCGGGAGAGGCATTAAATCCTGGGCAATAAGGTCCGCACAAAGTCGCCACATTCTAATGCTTATTTGATTGCGAAAATACATCGGATAAGCGTTATTTTCTGAATCCATGTTGATTGTTCCCCTTATATGTTGTAATAACACGTTTTCTACATGAATTAAACAAAGGTTCTAGTTAGACTTGCGAGTTATCTTCCTTTTTTTTCACAATTACGTGTATGACTTACAATGGTCTGAGATTGATTGTATTTGTTCATTTTATTTTTTTAATCTATCATAAATAAACTGTTTTAAACATTTTTATCATGCGTAATGTAATTAACGTTTTATTTAACGTTTTTTACGAGATCAATAGTCGTATACTTCAAATGAATAGATATACAAAAAAGTAAACGGAAGTTGATTATGTACTGTGGGTTAAAACGTTGTTATAATAAAGATTTGAATTTGTGTAGCTGTTAAAATCTACTAAATACTGATTGCACTTCCACGGTTCATTAACGTGCAATCTATATCAGAGAAACAATCATACATTTAGTTATAATATAATACAGCGTAAATATTCAAACGAACAAACTCAGATATACTTATGCGGCATTATTAAAGTACCATGCTAATTTTTTAACATAGATATGTCGACAAATATCAGTAAACCTTGTTTTATCAAAATGATGGCCACGAGGATTAATTCAATTCAGAAACTGACACATATTTACAAAAATACATAACGTCAAGAATTATTTTAGCACGATCTAAACACATATCACGCCTCCGTCACGGTAGCTTTTACTTAAGACGAGTACTTAGGTCCCTAATTGAATGAAGCTGTCGAAAGTTGAAATGTATACCATTTATCTATCAATCATATCATAGGCCAATGTAATATGT
The DNA here is from genome assembly GCA_007657795.1 of Dreissena rostriformis. Taxonomy (NCBI): domain Eukaryota; kingdom Metazoa; phylum Mollusca; class Bivalvia; order Myida; family Dreissenidae; genus Dreissena; species Dreissena rostriformis. The sequence goes on from VMBQ01003843.1 coordinate 5,303, forward strand.
GATTCCCGTTTGCCCGTGTATATAAATAAGCAACTATCATATAAAACCATCTAAAAGAATGTTAATTTACATATCCCAAGGGGGTATTTCTTCACATTTTAACTTCGTAAGCTACTTAACTGGTAATACACTGAACGTTATCTGATTTTTAGTACACTGACTGCGCGTGTGAAAAGAAAATCCTATTAGTTGCCAAACATAAAATGCACAATCTTAGTTTTTCAAAAGGTCCTTAAGATTAATAGAATGCATACAGGTAGACATGTTATCCAATGACAAACTATTAACTGTCGCATGCATTACTACTCCAATACGGAGCTACCATAATCTGACGAATGAACCCCCTCCATGTCCATGCGATTAACAAAATAGCGATTGTAAGTTTAATAGCGATAATGTGTCGGTCTCATGCAACTGTAACAGATATGACTAAACTTGTGTATTGATAATGCACGAGCAGATGTTAACGTACCGCAGTTTAAAAAAATACTCCAGCGACAAATACTTCTTCGGCATAAGCAAACGTTTAAACATGATCAAGCGAAAAATCGAACTATAACTAAAAAAAATGAAAAAAAATATATACGGCGTATATAGGACGAGCATTTGTTCTTTAGGGATGAACGAGTCTCAGGTTTATAAGTTTAAGTAAAACGAAAAAACAAACTGCATACCTCATAGTGGAAATTGGGTTCACCGTATGTGTTACACTAACACAAACACGGTAATTAAGTATGATGTGACATAAAGCAACGGAAAATTGGTAATTTGTCGATTCAAGGTTTCCGGATAAGGCTCTATATGAAAACGTGTCAGCTCTTTCAATATTTATATAATAATTACCGGTAATACAAATTAAACTATATTAATGTTTCGGTTAAGTACATATGTCAGTCAAGCAAACGTTTCGAGAGAATTATAAATCTATTATCAATTAATCATTTCAGCAAAACATCTGAGTTTTTGAAGAGTACATGTTTATTTGTGTCTTTTTGACAAGTTGGATACATTTTTAAATGTCAACACACATGATTTATATCAAGACCGATAATGTATTAACAACAATGGTGCCCACAATAAAATTAAATATGTACGGTTACACTGTTACAACAGGGCATATTTCGGAACAAGAATAAGCTGGTATAAGAAAGGAAAATCATAATTTCCATTATTTTTTAACATTGTTCATTGTAAGTAGAATACTCGAAACACGAACTTGAAAGTGAGCAATCAAGCATAGATTAGGCGATGCAACCTTTCAGTTTTTATTCATTCCATAAAGAGAGCACGAATGCAAAGATAACTTCCATTTCAAGGTACATTAAAGGTTGTTTTATGACGAAAAAGTTACTGTATCTGTTTGATCATAATATACATTGAAAATACAACTGTTGCATCAAGACATTATATTCACCATAAACAAGCCATGTACATAATTGAAAACAGTCGAAGTCTTTCTGAATTCCAAATCGGTTTTGTTGACCAAGACCAAGCCTAAAAAAACAAGTTCTCATCAGCTGAGAACATACAGTTTTGTTATTTACGGAACATCAATTTGATAAATCTGGCGGGATGTCTATATTGAGGAAACAGTTGTATTCGGAGACAATAAGGACAGCTATACCTATTTGATAACGGTCGCTGGACATACAACTTTCGGATAACGGATCCGGACCCAACTTACATTAAATAACCAATAGGTTCCGTTATTTACAGATAATGTACCTTATTTGATTCGAAAGGCTGCATGGATTGACAATTGTTCGAATTCCATTTTGGATAACATATTAGTCTGTGAACTGATTTTACGTTCGTTTTCCAAACATAAATGCTTATGATCTAAAACAAATAAAAGTAAATAAAGAAAATGTGACTGTCGTTAAAATAGGTATAGCAAATCAGCGTTCATTTTGGTGAGCTTTTAATAAGATCAATGTCCCGTTTGACGCTTTATCAGCTCGAGGATAATTTCGGTCCAGGTTAAGGTGTACTTGTTATACACCACAAAACAAGCTGCATGCAATAAACTATCTTGGTGAGCATTAGCCTTCATAGAGGCAAATTGCAAATCTCTGTTTTACTGACATAAATAAGATAAAACCGCTCTCCGGATATTGCTTCTCTTGTTAAAGGTCATAACAAAGAGTTGTTCGGCATTTAAGATAGCCATAAAACAACGCGGAACTTAATGAGGCTGTCGTATCGGCAATGCGTCTAATGACCGACTGTGTTACATCTAAACGCCCTGCGTTTATCATGTCCTAGTTTTGTATCACAATTTTATCTTATATAAACACTTCTGGGCGACTTCTGTAGCGTCCAGTATACCAACATTATCTAATCATCCACTCATCCTCTCTTCAGTAGCCATTCACGTTGTCTAAAAATGGGAACTGGTCACATTTAACCAAAAAATACAAATTATTTTATTTTTCGAATTTAAATTGTTTTATTAAAACGTAGTTTCTTTCAACTAAATACAACAAAACAATTCTTGTTTATTAAATATAGGAATTGAATTTATCACGGTGCCTATACCACGTGAACATTTTTAAGGATGTCTTTTTTAATAGTTCACCATTTTTAATTGGATAAAGTGGCTCATTCGTGAGATTTTTCTATATGTATCATGATTTTTTAACCAAACATATTTTTTTTCAGTAAAGTGCGACCGCGCGTTTGTCATATGAAGTCCCCACCCTAATCCAACTTTTTTCTAACCGCTCAAACGCGCGGTTGCACTTAACTGAAACGATACTTATTATGTGCACGTACGGCATAACCTCCGCGCAGCGATTTTACTGGAACCAGCAAAGCTCGATCAAATCCATGCCGTTATAACCAACCACCAGATGATAGCCGACCAACGTGTTATAATAATGTTCTCGTTGTTTTTTTTTTACTTTTTTCTAAGAAAGATTTTTTTTATTAGGAACTTAAACTTATACACTATTTTCAAAATATAAAAAAGTGCTACTACTTTTCATAATATATAACTTAAACAAACAAATAAAATCCTTCTAGATCTGGACGGATTTTCGTGTGATGGCAGAGATTGTATGTGAGATCATGGAACGTCAACTCTGCGTGGAGATTGCCGTGCAGGATGACCGACCCAAGCTTGTGTTCAACGAACCGTTCATCATGGAAAGCCAGCAAATTGGCAGCCTAGCAACTATAAACCCTCTCTCGAGCTACGCGAAAAACGTGGAATTTACAGACTTTATACTTCCGAAAGGCAACGGCATTCTGCCGTTTCTCGTGTCAGTTTTTCTTAATTTATAATCTCTTGGAAGAACCACATGTGTTCAATCCATAAAGATTCAGAAGAGCCGATGACCATATAAAACAACCGAAAGGCTTCATCCTGTTCTATATAGGAATTATATTAAGCCTTATGAACATAATTTATGAACATACAAACGCTTGTAATTGGATTAAAATAGTTGAAATCTCAGAAATGTATAGCAATTAAAGATGTTTTCATTACCAATGTAAAGCATTAAATGGAGAAAATAAAAAAATAAAAATAAATCTGTGCACAAACCCCTTAAAGATTAACTATAGTATTGATACTTTCAGCGTCATCATTTTGGAGATGTTGCATTATAAATCGGATATATAAGAAAGAAAAAAAATCCTAAATCTGTGCATAAATCCCTTAAAGATTAAGTATAGTATTGATACTTTCAGCGTCATCATTTTGGAGATGTAGCATTATAAATCGGATATATGAGTATAATAACAAAAACGATCTTTTAACGGAAAATATAAATCATTCCACGAACCTCAACACGAGGTATATAATATCAACAGTTATATTTACATGAATAAAGTGAATATTATTTAACGGAGATGTGACTTATTCCGCTTCACAATTACTGTCGGATTATTAAGCATACGATTATCCGTGTCGAGTGATAATAATTAATAAAAATAAGAAAATGTTCCCGGAAGAGATATTAGAGACATAATTGTCATACATAACATAATCCCAGTTGACAAAAAGTATGCATGACCACACACAGGCGGTCCATCTTTTGGACAGAACAGCTTTGCGCATTAATCAAACTAATTTAGCATCATATGTGGTGTGCATGGCAATTAGCTGCGTGTCAATAAAGAGGATCTCATGCGTATAATGCTGTTATAATAAGATTTCTCTCCCACTGATGCATCTGAAGATTCACTTTATGTATATATTTTTATGAGGACATCCAGAAATGCCAGATATTACTGTAGGTTGTATGTTTTTCTGTTGGTACAAGTAATCATATTTAATACGCTGCATTTGTCGAAATGTGTACATAATATACAAGCAAAAGTATGTAGAATACACCGTTTACAAAAGAGCATATCAACCATAGGCAATTTTTACATTCAATATATCTACATTTTATCAACTATCATATTTACTTGAATAATCATATTTAATACAATATTAATTTATTTTATCAAAAGAGTAAAGTATGCATACATCTCTATAAAGAAAACACACAGAAAAATAGCTATGTTTCAATTAAATAATAAAGCATGAAAATATAAGGGCAAAGTTTAAAGGGTCAAGAGACGTATAAATGGTCATAAGGACACTTATTTATGGTTGATTTATAGTTAATATAAAGTCACCAACTTCATTTATAATATCGCCACGTAAGAAGTGTTTAAAATGCAAACACGTAAAATGGATCAAGTACAGAATAAAATGATCTCTTCAACACAATAGAATATTTTTGCCATTGCGGCGTTGTCAATTATAGCTGAACTATTAAGATAAGTATCGTTTTTATCGGTCGTATATAAATGATAACAACAATATTTCTGAACAGTAATATAATGTTATGCATTTTACTTGTAATTGTAATCAACCAAAATAGAAATTAGCGTTATAAAGCTTACAAACAACTGAAAATTTGCCAGTGTATACATGTATTACTGATAATATTTAGTGTTAAGTCAAGTAGAAATTCAGCAGTTTTAATACGTAAGTGCATGTTGCGTAATTGCGAATAAAATTAAAACACGATCGATGCCCACATAGTATTTGTGGGTATATTTAACCGACCACTTGTCAAAAATATGTAATTTTGGTACAAAAAATATTTACTCAAACTGCCGCAACAACCCTAAAATTGCTCAAAACCAACATTGTTTCAGATAAGTCGGTCAACATATATATACAGCACTTATCTTTATATATATATGTCTGAAGATTTGGCAAACCATTTTAATAATCACCAGTGCTTATCTAATCTTGCACTATTATTATAATTGTTTAAACGATTACTATAAGCAATAGCTAAAGAACATGGGTAAATACCTAAACATGTTTGTTTATAACAGGGTATATTACAATAAAAACAATAAATTCACTTGTCTTATCATCGCGAGTAAAAACTACTCTAGAATTGTTTGATATATAACAACATTATTTCGACAATATGAAGGAGCAAGTAAAAGACATAGTGACGGCTTTCTCCCCAATAAACCAAGCCCGGTTCTAATAGGTGTTAACTGTGGGCAGCATGTGTGACATAGACAAAGAACACATAGTGTTTACTGTGTTTATATACCAAACATAAATGGAAAGTATTGTGGTTTATGGTGAGCGAAAAGAAAATACTTTTGTCCGTTTGATCAGATTGAAGCAGTTAATACCAATAATGTTTTATCCGGAGATGTTGACTGAAGCCTTTCCATGGTCTCCGTAATGTCAACATTGCGACAACTGAAGTCACTATTTAGGGATAAGGCTTGTTTAAGGACCTAAGCGGGCTTGACCTGGACCCAGAATAGGACTCTGAGATAGTGTTCTCCGCCACAGGTTTCTGTGTCAGTTCTTGTATCGGATTCTCATGAAATAGACAAGATCATCCAGTTGTGTTGACTATAGTAGCAATAATTATATCCGTTATAAAGTCGGGGGCATCCCTGATAAGCTGCTTTTTGTGAATAACCGCAGTTAGCACAGCTGCAATACTGTTGGTGACAAACTTTAGTCCCGTTATAAATAGCACACGAAACACAACGTTGAATGTTATAACGGCCGCCGCATCCAGCTTTTTATCCAAAAGCCTGGCAGTGAAAGCAACTTGATCGGGAAACTGGCTGAGGTTTTACTCCTCTATCTATGTTGGTAACCCCTACATATAGAAATTTAGAGATACTGTTGGCCGTTGCAAATTTTACACGGACAGGGAAGCCTTAAGAGGAAAGCCGAAGTTTCTATAGTGATTCTTCATTAAAAAACAGGGTCAAGATGAAAGGAAGGGCAAAGTCCTCATTTTCAGAAATACCGGTGGCATTAATGGTTATTTCGCAGTATAGCCCGGACGGTAACATTACATTGTTTAGAGAAAGTCTTATTTAGAACTGATTGGAGGTCTTGTGGAGACCCAGAGGTCACTATGATATTATAAGTTACGCCATAGTATTGTTACTCCCGAACCCCCGTAATAGAAAAATACCCGAGGTTAGCCTGGTGTGGTCCCCGAGTGTCAATGGACTGATTTCTTTATAAAATTACTAGGGGATTGACGCAAGCATTTATTAATAACACAACAAACCAACAAACTCAATAGTCATTTGACATTTATTAATCTTTTGAGTACGTTTAGATCTTGTTAATTATCATAAAAGTGTATTTCATTAACTAATCAATACCCTCAACGTACAATATTAATTTAACATACCATCGAGCTCGGAGCCTTGGCTTCCATCGTAATTCGAACGCCCGCAGACTAAACTATTTATGACGTTACTTAACACAGAGCGTTCTTAGGTAAAGACCGAGGAACAACGAAACTAACGAAAATACAGTTTACCAATCAGCGGAATATAAACAGATAATTACAGGGTTATAAGGCGTCGAACACAGTTAATATTCGATATAAATATAAATTATATTCTATTTTTGATTACATCTACGAATTAATAGGCAAAGATACATTTATGTTGTAAAACAATGAAAATATGAACCACATGGAATTGAGGTTACAACCCACTACAATTTTAACTGTGGCGGCATCGACAAGTTCGCAACAGTATGAAGCGAGGCTATTCCCCCTGCCTGATCAATAAACTTGGAGAGGTACTTAAACCACATGGTTTTGTGGATGAAATGGTGTTGTTCTCGCTAGTTCGATGCTCCCATAGCAAGTGGAGTTTGTGTGTGCGATACGCAGAAACAAGGTTGATTCTAATAATATTACAGTGATTGACGCAGACACGAAGTGGTCATGTTATATGTAATGTAATATAATCAAAGCGATGCAAAAATGAGGTTCTAGTTAGACTTGCGAGTTATCCTTCTTTAACAAAACGTGTGTAGCCTTGTTCACACGTATGACTTTATATGGTCAAAAATTGAATTGTGCACTTCATTTTATTTTATATTCTATTTAAAATAAACTATTTTAAACATTGTTATCATGCGTGATGTTATTAAAAGTTATATTTAACGTGTTTTCCGCGCTCAATAGTCTCATACTAAAAGTGAATGGCCTTAAAAAGGGTACGGAAGTTGATTATGTGCTGTGGTTTATGCCCTTTTTGAGATAAAACGACGAATTATTGAAGCTGTTGAAAATCTTCTCTACACTGATTTCACTTCCACGACTTGTGCAAGTGTAAGCTATATCAGAACAATAAACATGCATGTAGTTATACTATAACATAGTGTAAATAATTCAAACGAATACACTCAGATATACTTATGCGGCATTATTTATGCACCATTATAATTTTTCGACATGTTGGCACAAATCAGTGAACCTTATTTCATCAATATAATGGCAGCATAGTCTAATTTAATTTAAATACTGACGCATATGAGGTCACTAATTGAATGAAGCTGTCGAAGGTTGAAAAGTATACCATTTATCTATCAAAAGGACAATTGAACATGTGATTCCAATTTACTCGTGTATATAAATAAACAACTTTCATGTTAAACTGTCTGAACTTATCTTAATTCCGTTGATTTACATATCCCAAGGCGGTATTTCTTCACATTTTAACTGTGTAAGCTACTTAGCGGGTAATACACTGTACGTTATCTTTTTTTAGAACCTGACGCTTGCGAAAAAGAAAATCATACATACGTTGCCAAATATAAAATGCGTAATCTTAGTTTGCCAACAAATCCCTTCAGAAAACTAGTATGCATACATTTACTATTAACTGTCGCATGCAATACTACACCAATACCTTTATCTGACGAATAAAACTCCTCCATGTTCATGCGATTAACAAAACCGCGATTGTAAGTTTAAAGGCGATTATATGCCTGTCTCGTGCAACTTAAACGGATATTACTTAACTTGTATATTGATAATGCACAAAAAGATGGTACCGTACCGCAGTTTTAAAAAATACTCCAGCGACGAATACTTCTACGGCATAAGCGAACGTTAAAACATGATCAAAACATGATCAAGCGAAAACTCGAACTATTATTTAAAAAAGTAAAATTATATACGGCGTGTATAGAAAGAAATAGAGGATATTTGTTCATGTCAGTGTAAGATCGTTTGTNATGAAGCGGGTTATTTATCATTTTATAACATGTGGACAAAAATGGTACTTGCAAATCAGATTCAAGTACAATACTGTAAATCTTAATCTTCTAAACTGTATTGCCCGACACTCTTACTCTCGGACACTCTTACTCTCATACAAACTTTTTAAATTATATGGGGTATTTTTTGACAACTTTTTTAAGTAAAGTTAAGTTAGTTCGTTGAGATATTATAATTCCGTGACATTGTTGCTATTTGTCAACTTCATTTTTATATCGTTGCAGTGCCTAAATCTCTTCCACATTTGGAAGATATTTTAACGATACTTTTAAAAATTGTGAACCTATCGGCAAAACTTTCGCATTAGTCAAGAAAGATTTAATATGCATTTCTTCGCGTATTGTTGGACAATTTCGACTGTTTGTTATTCTACACACATATAGGTATTTCAAAAGCCTCAAAGGTGAAAAAGTGACTGTGAAAGTGCCTTAATCCGCCCCACACTAAGGAAATATGTTTCATGCAGCTGTTTTGTAAAGCAACTTTTATTGTGGTCCTTAAGTTGAAAACAACAACAAAAAATTAATCCTACGCCAATTCATTTTCTAAATATGTAAAGCGTATGGTAGTTTTAAATCGTAAATCGGAAACTGTGCATACTTGAAGAAATACTGACGAAGTTTGCTTGTACTCAATCATTTGTCAGTTGAAGTAAAAAAAATCAATTTGAAATAACTTTAAATATGTCTAATGAGGTCTTATTCTTAATTGTCGGAAAAATCCAATTATTCTACGGCCGTGAATTAATATTATCTAAAAACGTTACATTTGACATAACTTATTAGAGGGACTGTCAACCACGAATGACGAAAACAAAAGTTCTAAAACACCGTATTATTTTACAATTATTAGTTTATATTGATTACAATATCACGACTGGTGTATTACATTACTTGAAAAAGTTGTTCAGTTTTCATATTTTCAGTATATTCGCTAATAAATTTTACTGGGTACGTCTACCAGGTAACTACCAGTTAACTATAAATAACGCAAGTAGATTGATCATCATCGTCACGTGGTAAACCAATGAATGCAAATTGTGAATGCGTAGTGAATTGTATATATTTTATATATAAAATGATCAATCTACTTCCGTTATTTATAGTGTGAATATCGTAATGTCACCTATTTTCGCGATGTACTTTCGATTTCACATCGCGAAATGTTATAACCGAATATACTGAAAATATGAAATTTTTCAAGTAATGTAATATACCAGTCGTGATTTTTTAATCAATATAAACTAATAATTGTAAAAAAAATACGGTATTTTAGAACTTTTCTATTTTCGTCATTTGCGGTTGACAGTCCCTTTAAAAACAAAAGACTCATTTATAATATAGTGAGTATGGTTACTGATTTCTGCCCTAAAAACCCGCTAAATCGCCATAACAACAATCCGAGTAGCTAACACATCGTGTAATTGTTCTGGCAGGTACTCACACTTGTCGATTTATCGCTTTAACTTTGTCGCATGGCCTAGTGAAGGGTTTTTAAGTCGCCAACAGCTGTACCTAAATTGTCGTATTGGCGGTCATTTGTGTCGTAATGGCGTGTTGTCGTGATTCGAACTATCCACACACGCAACAGCGACATGTTAGATATCGGCCGCTACTTTATAGGTAGCAGTAAAAATGTTGTATTCTGACAAGGCTCCTTTCTTTGACGTTTCGGCATAACGACCAGGATATAGCTAAGGAAAGCTAGATCTGATCAGTTGTAAACATACACTCAAGTTATTTAAGAAACATCAATTCCATAAAATTGGCGGGCTGTCCACTAGAAAGAAAATAGTGATAAATATATACACTATGGGCAACTATATTAATTTGATAACGGTCGCTGGTCATATTAATTTTGTATAACGGTTTCCGGACCCAACCTGCGTTTCGTTACCAATAGGTTTGTTATTTACAGGTTATACACTTCGCATGATTCGACAGGGGTGTTCGAATTGACAAGTATTCGAAATGTATATATGGTAACAATAAACAAGTCAATGAACAGATTTTACTTTTGTTTTCCAGACATAAATGCTTTTTATCTAAAACAAATAACTGTACATCAAAAAAGGTGATTGTCGTTAAGATATGTACGTCGAATCGACGTTCATCTTGGTGAGCTTGTAATCGGATCAAAGTTCCGTTAGACGAAGGAATAGATTACTATCACATAAATATCACGCTAAATCAGCTCAATGATTATTTTTGTCCCGGTTACGTTGCACTTGGTTTTACAGCATGAAACAAGCTGTATGCAATAAACTGTCTTGGTGAGCATAAGCCTTCATAGAGCCATATTGCAAATCTCTGTTTTACTGACGTAAATACGATAAAACCGCTATCCGGATATTGCATATCTTGTGAAAAGGTCTTAACAAAAAGATGTTCGGCATTTAAGATCGCCATAAACCAACGCGGTACTTAATGCGGATGTCGTATAGTCAATGCGTCTAATGACCGACTGTGTTACATCTAAACGCCCCGCTAAGGCGTTTATCATGTCCTAGTTCTGTATCACAATTTTATCTTTATGTAAATACTTCTGGCGACTTCAGGAGTGTTCAGCATACCAACATTATCTAATCATCCTCTCATCCTGTTTTAGTAACTATTCACTCTCTATACCCATGCACACTGATAATATTTGACCAAACAATACAAATGATGAATTTTTCGAATTAAAACTGTTTAATAAAAAGTATTAAGTTCGACTTAAAAAATATTACAGCTAATTTACATTAAGTTTAGGAATGGACTTTAAGTACCAGTACTAAATTCACTTCTCACTTGATAATCGTTTAAACATACACTGACTTTGTATTATTATCTATGGGCACATGTGCAAAAGGCCATGCTTTCTGGCACTAGTTTTTCACGATTAAATGCAATATTAAGTTTCACTTTAAATGAGACATATGACAACTATTCCTGCAGTGAAATGAGATTCAACAATCATCATCATCATTCTCACTATAATCGTCGTCGTCGTCATCGTCGTCGTCGTCGTGGTCTTCGTCGTCGTCGTCATCGTCGTCTTCGTCGTTGTCGTCGTTGTCGTCTTCGTCGTCGTCGTCGTCCTCGTCGACGTCGTCGTCCTCGTCCTCGTCGTCCTCGTCGTCCTCGTCCTCGTCGTCCTCGTCATCCTTGTCCTCGTCATCGTCATCATCATCGTCATCATCANATCATCATCATCATCATCATCATCATCATTATCATCATTTTCATCATCATCATCATCATCATCATCATCATCATCATCATTATCGTTATCATCATCATCATCATTATTATCGACATCGCCATCGTCATCGTCATCGTCATCGTTCTCGTCATCGTCCTCGTTATCGTCATAGTCATCGTCATCGTCATCGTCCTCGTTATCGTCCTCGTTATCGTCCTCGTTATCTTCCTCGTTATCGTCCTCGTTATCGTCCTCGTTATCGTCATCGTTATCGTCCTCGTCATCGTAGTCGTCGTAGTCGTAGTCGTCGAAGTCGTCGTCTTCGTCATCGTTGTCATTATCAGCGTCGTCGTCGTCGTCGTCGTCGTCATCGTCTTGGAAATACGGAGCAGTCTTCGTAGAAACGTGTGTTCAAAAGCCTGCATCCTGCGATCTGTTTCAGCATGAAGCGTCAAGGTCTTGCAGCCATACCATAGGATTGAGACTACACAACTTGTGTAGAGTATATACTTGGTAGGGAAGCTGATGGAGCTGCCTGTCCACAACCTGCTCAGTCTGGCCATCGTTGCGGTCTCCGTGACAATTCTAATTCTGACCTCAGCGGAACTAGTACCATCCTTGGACAGGTTTCGTATACAAAGCCATATAGTTTATGCCCATTTTGTTTTGAATGATTTCTAAATTGTTTCACAAAATTAGTTTGCACAGGCGACGTAATGACTTGTAATGTACCTAATGACTTGTAATGTGCATAAATACTAAGCTAAACTGTTTGCCATGACCGCGCATACTTTATAAACGTGAACGTTAAGGATACAAAACAATCATATTGCCTTCTTTGTAGGTACACAGTATTTGAAAAACACGTAAAATGTGTAATTATTAAAATCGGAGTTTTTATTTTTGTAGAATACTGGTTTTGAGCCTTCCTAAATTAACACTTATCGTCACTGCAAATCAAGCCGCCTTCCGCCGAAACAATGAAAGCTTCCGGTTGTTGGAAACTTGGAATTCATCCGAAAGTCAGACGGTCTAGAGGCACTGCTTCTGGCGGCGTTATGGGGTGTTTATAGTTGTTTGAACTACGGCAAGCCGTAAGTCGTTGTTATATGTGGACGGAACGCAATTGTAACGTCGTTTGTTGACAATGCCGATGTTTTCTCTGATAATCGATCGTATTTTGAACAAGAATGCCGGACAAAGACCAGGGAGAAGGCAGAATGTGATTTTCATCCTAGTGATATATTTAATGGCAGACATGCATGTCGTGTTTTCGTTATCATCACTTTAAAACAGCATATCGAAGTCTCTACGATAATTTATTTATGAACCAAGAAAATAATCTTGTGTAGAGTAAATAATACCCGGTCAGTTAAGAATTATTTTACTAAAATACGCATGCACACTATTTGTGACGGTTCTAAAGTCAAGTAAGTATGAGATTAAATTGTGCCAGTTTTCGAACGCATGAGTTGATATCCTAGTTTAAGCTGAAACTCTTTTTATGTCATTGTTATTACAATTATTGTTTGTACTTCTATATATGCTAGATTGTATATGCGTCTATATTTCATCGCAATACCGTCGTTACAATCGATTTGTCCAATTGTTTCTTATATTGTTTTCAATGCATCTATAGGTTTGATAAACACAAATCGGCAAAGGTGGAAGGCAACTCTGCAGTGCGCTGATACTGGTATTTAAAAAACAAGAGCATCACTGATACAACATTTAAATTAAATACGAGCTTTTCCAACGGTGTGTGCTCAATTAATTGCTACACGATGTTTAGCCTAGACAATAAGGAATTAAGGACGAGTTTCCTGATGCTCTATGTGTCGTCACTGGTTAATTACCTTCCGTTGCTACGATACGTTCCGGGCGTAAACGAAATACAAACTCATTTTTATATATATTCTGCTTGCGTACCTTGAGGTATTTCTTTCTTTTTGGTGTTATGTAATATGTTTCAGCAGGTTCATTGTATAGGCTTGTGATTGCGAAAGGCTTCGTTGTTCTGCCGTTTCTCGCCTTAGTTGTGTTGGGTCAAAATCTGTGGGAAGAACCACGCGTGTTTTATCCCGAAAGAGTTTATGGAAGCCGATAGGCGCATAAACAAACTGGAAGGCTTCGTTCCATTCTCAAAAGGTATAACGATGATTGATGCGTATTAACCTACTTAAATGATAGTAGCAATGAAACTCTTTGTATAGAAAATAAGTCTTAGTTAAATCACTTCGGATTGTTAAAGGAGAGAGACATTTTGAAACAACCGAAAAGAAAAGTGTATTACAAAATGCAATTAATTGGTAATATTTCCTAACGATACCGACAGTCAATCTATACAGATACAATTTACATTTACCTAAGTACCTCCCGTGTATACTTTCATTCCGTTGCAGTCGAATTAATGTCATTGAGCAACAACAATTGAAACATTCTTTTTCTTCTGTATCATGGTGCAAAGGTTCGAATTATTTATTGACTCCTTAAGGTGAAGATTTGAGAACGGAGAACATTGGTGCCATATTCGGTATTAACCATAATCCGAACCGTTTCGGTAATGCGTGCTGTCTATACATAAGATTTGCCATTGGAGATTGAGTTACTTTAAATTACTATTAAAATAATTACATAATATTTATAGGTATAACTCCTGATTATTGAGAACTTTCTTTCCCATATACCGGCCCATATATGTGATAACTGTGGACAGCATGTGTGACATAGACAGGGAACACAGAGTGATTGCTTTGTTAATATACTAAAACATAGATAAAAAGTATAGTGCTCTATGGTGAGCGCAATGGAGTTGTGTCCCTGTGATAGGATTGAAGCAGTTAAATGATAATAATGGTTTGCTAAGCAGAGGTTTTCCAAAGTTTTTTTATTATTCAAAACTCCACCAAGGCTGACCAGATGAGACAGAACAACTGAGCTCGGCCATGGATAAAGTTGCCTTAGTGAGGTTTCGATAGACTTGTTTCCCTAGTGTATTATGGATAGAGTTGCCCTAGTGAGGTTTGGATAGACGTGTTGTCTTAGTGAGGTATGGATAGACTTGTTGCCTTAGTGAGGTTTGGATAGACGTGTTGTCCTATTGAGATTTGGATAGACGTGCTGCCTTAGTGAGGCTTGGATAGACGTGTTGCCTTAGTAAGATTTGGATTAACCTGTTGCCTTAGTGAGGTTTGGATAGACGTGTTTCCCTAGTGTATTATGGATAGAGTTGCCCTAGTGAGGTTTGGATAGACTTGTTGTCTTAGTGAGGTTGTGATAGACTTGTTGCCTTAGTGAGGTTTGGATAGACTTTTTGCCCTAGTGAGTTTTTGATAGACCTGTTGCCTTAGTGAGGTTTTGATAGACTTGTTGCCTTAATGAGGTTTGGATAGACGTGTTGCCCTAGTGAGGTTTGGATAGACGTGTTGCCTTAGTGAGGTTGGGATAGAAGTGTTGCCTTAGTGAGGTTTGGATAGACGTGTTGCCTTAGTGAGGTTTGGATAGACTTGTTGCCTTAGTGAGGTCTTGATAGACGTGCTGTCTTAGTGAGGTTTGAATAGACGTGTTGCCCTTGTTAGGTTTGGATGGACGTGTTGCCCGAGTGAGGTTTGGATAAACGTGTTGCCTTAGTAAGGTTTGCATAAACGTGTTGCCTTAGTGAGGTTTAGATAGACTTGTTGCCTTAGTGAGGTTTGGATAGACTTGTTGCCTTAGTGGGATTTTGAGAGACTTGTTTCCTTACTGAAGTTTGGATAGACTTGTTGCCCTAGTGAGGTTTTGATAGACTTGATTCCTTAGTTAGGTTTGGATAGACGTGTTGCCTTAGTGTGGTTTGGATATACGTGTTGCCTTAATCAGGTTTGGATAGACGTGTTGCCTTTGTGAGGTTTGGATGGACGTGTTTAATTAGTGAGGTTTGGATACACTTGTTGCCTTAGTGAGGTTTGGAATGGATACACTTGTTGCCTTAGTGATGTTTAGATAGACGTGTTGCCCTAGTGAGGTTTGGATAGACGTGTTGCCTTAATACGTGGATTGTAAGCCATAATAGTACATGAATGTAAGCCATATTTAATTACCCCCCCCCCCCCCCGNAAACACGAAGAAATTATTATTGTCTCTCCCCTCTAGCGAGCGAACACACTTTCAGGTTACATTCAATTAAATAATTTTGTATCCGTCCGTTGTCTATTGGAAAGAAGTGCCTATTTCAGAAGAGCTCCTGATCTCTTCTGCCTTTTGTGGTTATTTCCTGTATATGTATGTGTATCTGAACTAATGAGGTGCATTTCATTGGGGACTACTATTACCCAACCAGAAAAATCCCAGACCACAATGGGGATTGGTCCCAAATCAGGCAGACACTGAACCTCGTAGCTATAAAAGCTAGCTAGTATAGCAAGCAGTATGAGTTGTTCTCCTTATAACCAACCCTGCTACACACACTCACTCCATTTATGAAATTCTTCCACGCATTTCCTACTGCCACGACATCTGAGAGACGGCTGACACACATTGTGGTTTTTTACGTTGGGCGCCAATGTTACCCAGCCGGAAAAATCCCCGACCACAATGGGGATTGAACCTGGGACCACCCGGTCCCAAATCACGCAGACACGATACCCAATCGCTATAAAAGCTAGCTCGTATAGCAAGGCAGTATAAGTTCTCCTTATACCGAATCCTGCTACACTACATTGTCAGATGAATGTTTGGGTGCATTTATCTAAGTACC
Organism: Dreissena rostriformis; assembly: GCA_007657795.1. Classification (NCBI taxonomy): domain Eukaryota; kingdom Metazoa; phylum Mollusca; class Bivalvia; order Myida; family Dreissenidae; genus Dreissena; species Dreissena rostriformis. Next base: position 21,800 of record VMBQ01003843.1, read on the forward strand.
GTGCTTTAGTCGAAATCTCACTGCCGAAACCATATGGTCCGAGGTTGCTTGCATTAGTGCGAATGCGATTTTCTCGACAGTTGCATTAAATATCTGTTTATTCCAATTTTCGAACAAAAACGTATTCATATGTTTAAGCAGACAAAATGCCTTAAAAAATTGCCGTTTCATAAAGAAACCCTACGAGATTTGGATGCTGTGTAAACTTACCTCCCAACTTCCCTGGTTCAGAATGCCAGACACAAGACTCACCGGTGCAAAAGTCCCACTCCCACCAGTTTAGTCTTTATTTATTGTTTAGATAGGAAAAGGTACATGTTAAGTCTTGCTGAAGTGGAGTATTAGCTTCAATGTTCCAGCTTAAAGAGGATAATTTCGGTGTAATGTTGGCAGTCAGCTTTTCATAACAACACCAAGATGAAAGATTAAGAATTAATCAACTACAAATGGGATATGCTCAAAGGACAATATTGTAAGATAATGTCCGGCTATGTTCCTAAACTCTTTTATTACAAAATTTCCAAGATTACACAAACCCATTTTGATCCCAATTTACAATTTACCCCAGGAATAATGCCCGGGAGAGTTTGCCCGGAGGGGGCATTAAATCCTGAGCAATAATTTCCGCACAAAGTCGCCACATTATTATGCTTATATTGATTGGGAAAATACATCGGATAAGCGGTATTTTTCTGAATCCATGTTGATAACTCCCCTAATCTGTTGTAAAAACACGTTTTATATATGAATGAAAGAAAGGTTCTAGTTAGACTTCCAGGTTCTCCTTCTTTTGTTTTCACAAATACACGTATGACTTACAATGGTCTGAAATAGATTGTATTAGTTCATTTTATTTTATAATCTATCATAAATAAACTATTTTTAAACATTTGTATCATGCGTGATGTTATTGAGGTTACATTAAACGTGTTTTACACAATCAATAGTCGAATACTTCAAATTAGGTCGCCGTGGCGTAGTGGATATGGTGTCCGCCTAGCGACCGGGAAGTCACGGGTTCGATCCCCACTGTGGGAGCGTTCTTTAGATCTCCCCATAGACACCAAGTACTGATTCTAGTCCCAGGAAACGGACTCGAGAGCATTTCAAATAAGCCTTAGGCTTTCGATACAATCGAGCTAAAATAAATAGGTTTAAACTAATACTTCAAATTAATGGCGATAAAAATGTCAACGGAAGTTGATTATGTACTGTGGGTTATGACGTTTCTACCATAAAGAGATGAAATTTTGTAGCTTTTAAAATCTTCTCTTCACTAATTGCACTTCTACGACTCGTGAACGTGCAATCTCTATCAGAACAATAAACATGCATTTAGTTATACTATAACATAGTGTAAATATTCAAACGAGCAAACTCATATATACTTAGACGGCATTATTAAAGTACCCTGATACTGGTTTAACATAGATATTTCGGCTAATATCAGTTAATCTTGGTTCATCGATATTGTGGCCACATGGACTTATTAAATTCAAAACTAACAAAAAAATATTTACACAAAAACATAACGTTAATTACTATTTTTAGCACGATCTAAAAATACATGACGCCTTTGTTAAGGAATATTTAAATTAAGACGATTACTAAGGTCACTAATTGATTGAAGCTGTTGAAGGTTGAAATGTATACCATTTATTTATCATATCATAGGCCAATGCAACATGTGACTCCCATTAACCCGTGTATATAAATAAACGACTTTTATATAAAACAGTCTAAAAGAATGCTAATTCCGTTGATTTACATATCCCAATGTGGTATTTTCTTCACATTTTAACTTAGTAAGCTACTTAACCGGTTATACACTGTACGTTATCTGATTTGAAGTAAACTTCTGACTGCGCATGTGAAAACAAATTCATACATACATTGACAAATATTAAATGCAGAATCTTAGTTTTGCCAAATATTCCCGTAAGACAAACAGTAAGCATACAGGTAGACATATTATCCTATGACAAACTATAAACTGTCGCATGCATTACTACACCAATACGGAGCTACCATAATCTGAATAATAAACCTCCTCCATGTTCATGTGATCAACAAAATAGCGTTTGTAAGTTTAATGGCGATACTGTGTCGATCTCGTGCAACTGTAACGGATATGACTGAACTTTTATATTTATAATGCACAAAAGGTGTTACCGTACCGCAGTTTTAAAAATACTCCACCAACAAATACTTGTACGGCATAAGCAAACGTTTAAACATGATTTAGCGAAAAATCGAACTATAATTAAAAAAAGTCAAATTATATACGGCGTATATAGGACGAAATAGGATTTGTCCTTTAGGGATTAACGAATTTTAGGTAAAAAAGTACAAGTAAAACGACAAAACAAACTGAAGACCTTGTATTGGAAATTGGGTTCACCTTATGTGTTACACTAACACAAACACTGTAATAAAAAATCTTGTGAAATACCACAACAGGAAATTGGTAATTTTTCGGTTAAAGGTGTCCAGATAAAGCTAATTATGAAAACTTGTCAGTTCTTTCAATATTTAAACAATTAATTCCCGGTAAAAAAAATCATACTATATTAATATTTTGGTTAAATACATTTGTCATTCAAGCAAACGTTTCGTGAGAATTATAAATCCAAAACAAATTAATCTGTTCAGCAAAACATCCTATTTTTGAAGAGTACATGTTTATTTGCGTCTTTTTGACAAGTTTGATACATGTTAAAATGTCAACAAACATGATTTATTTCAAGACCGATAATATATTTACAGAAATATGCCCACAATAAAATAAATGTGTACGTCACTGTTCCAGCAAGGCGTTTTTGAAAACAAGGATAAGCTGGTATCAGAAAGGGAAATCATAATTCCCATTATTTTTACAATCGTCATTGTTAGAATACTCGAGACTTGAACTTGAAAGTTGGCTATCAATGATGACGTAGGTGATGTGTAACCTTTCGGCTCTCACTCATCCCGAAAACATGCATGTATGCATGCTGGTTAAGGAGAATATGCATGTTAAGAGAGCTTAAAGATTGTTTATGCAAAAAAATATTGCACCTTCTCAATAATTATATAAATTGAAAAAAACAACTGTTGCATCAATAAATCATTGTCACTTTGAATAATCCATGTGCATAATTTTAAACTGTTCTGTCTGAATTCCATCTCTTTATTTGTGGACCAGGATCAAACCTAGGAAAGCTAGGTCTGATCAGCTGTGAACATACACTTTAGTTATTTACAAAACATCAATTCGATAAAGTTGGCGGACTGTCCACAGGGAAGAACATAGTGATATACATACACACCATGGACAACTATACCTATTTGATAACGGTCGTTTGACATATAACTTTTGGATAACGGGTTAAAATCCCTTCCTACATTTCGTAACCAATAGGTTCTGTTACTTACAGGTTATCCAACTTGAAGGACAAGAAAGGCTGCAGGGATTGACAATAATTCGAATTCTATGTTGGACAACACATTATAATGTCTGTGAACGGATTGTACTCTCGTTTTCCAGACATAAAAGAAATATAATCTAAAACAAATACAGTAGGTCAAGAAATGGTGACTGTCTTTAAAATGGGTATGACAAATCATATTCATTTTGGTGACAATTTAATCAGACCAGTGTCCTGTTTGACGAAAAGACGAAAAATAAATTTTTATGAAAGAAATATCAAACTAAATCCGCTCAAGGATAATTTTGGTCCAGGTTACGGTGCACTTTTTCAAACACAACAAAACAAGCTGTATGCAATAAACAATCTTGGTGAGCATTAGCCTTCATAGAGGCAAATTGCAAACCTCTGTTTTTCTGACATAAACAAAATAACACCGCTCTCCGGATATTGCTTCTCTTGTTAGTTAAAGGTCACAACAAAGAGTTGTTTGGCATTTTAGCCATAAAACAACGCGGAACTTAATGAGGATGTCGTATAGTCAATGCGTCTAATGACCGACTGTGTTACATCTAAACGCCCTGCTAAGACGAGTATCATGTCCTAGTTTTGTATCACAATTTTATCTTATATAAACACTTCTGGGCGACTTCAGGAGTGTTCAGCATACCAACATTATCTAATCATCTTCTCATCCTCTCTTGACTAACCATTCACGTTGTCTAAAAATGGGAACTGGTCAGATTTTACCACACTATACACATGATTTTATTTTTCTGATTTAAACTGTTTATTTAAACGTAGTTTCTTCGACCGAATACAACAATGCAATTATTTGACGCTAAATATAAGAATATTATTTATATAAATCTGTTAAAAATCTGGCTGAAATCAAACAAGTAGTTTCGGTAGAGAGTTCTCTCGATTTTCATTTTCAAACCCTATTTGATCTCACGTGGCTTACGCAACCTAGCGAAGCCATGGATATAAATATTATTAAGAACTATCTGAGGCTCATATTTAAAGCTTGATTTAATGTTCACCCACGGTTAAGGCGAAGATACCGATTTAAATATTCACTAAAAAACTGTTGTAGCTCATATGACATACGTATGCATAATACCAAAAACACTTATAAAACTACTAAATGATCGTCTTGTAAATGTTCATCATGGCCGTCAAGGTGATCGAAGAGACGTCATTTACAGAATCTGTAAACGCAAGATGGACGACTGACAACGGACAACGGTTAAAGACTGGTCACAAAAGCTCATCTCAAGTGTTGTCAAACAATCAATAGCATAGGAAGAAATAGTTGTAATGTCCGGTATTTATACAAGTATACACACAGTTTGTTTGTCGTGACAACACATACTCTGTATACGTTAACGTCAGATACAAATACAACCAACAAAAAAAAAACATCCTGATTTGTTGGTACACATTTAAACACACATACAATTTATATTTATTTATTTTTTCATTTTTGCAGACAAAATCATGATTGTTTATGTTTGCGGTTACACACAACTAATATTGGTAATACTATTTTGAGCATGACCAACATTAACACTTATCGTCTCAGTAGATCAAGCCGCCTTCCGCCCAGAATAGAATAAAAGCTTCCGGTTGTTATGAATTTCTTGGAATTCAGTCGAAATCTTAACCATCGACAGACTTCATATTTTTAACAAAACAATAATAGTTATGTTATATTTATAAATTTGCATCATAGAGAACGTAGGAACCGGCTTATTTCTCAGTTGTCATTACTTGTGGAAGAAATTTGGAGTATCAATTAAGATTTAAGCATTTAAGTGTGTTATCCATGTGTGAATGCTATATCACGAATGGAATGCTGGTAGACAATGCTTATCTTCGTATTAAGTATATACCATACAGAGTTATGTCCCATAAGTATAAGTTCAATACTGTATATCTTAATTTTCTAAACTATATTGCCTCACACTCTTACACTCATACAAACTTGTAACTTATATGGGTTATGTTTTGACAATTTTTTTAAGTAACGCTAGGTAATTCGTTGAGATAGGGTTCAAGTAATGTGTTCAAAAATAAGTTACTAGTAGTAAATTAATTCAGTGACATTGTTGCTATTTGTCAACTGCATGTTTATACCGTTACAGTTCCTAAATACTCGACACATTTGGAAGGTATTTTAACGATACTTTTTTAAATGGTGAACCTTTCGGCAAAACTATCGCATTAACCTAGTTGGATTTATTATGCATTTGTCCGTGTATTGTTGGAAGATTTCGACTGTGTGGTATACCACACACATATATGTACTTTAAAAGCCTAAATGGTGAAAACATGACGGTGAAAGTGGCTAAATCCGCCACCCAACTAAGGAAATATGTTTCATGCATTCTGTTTTGTAAAGCAACTTCTATTGTTGTCGTTTTGTTAAAAAACAAAACAATAAAAAAAATTAACTACACCAGTTCACTTTCTAAATATTTATAGCGTATGGTTGTTTAAAATAGTAATTCGGTATATTGTGCATACTTATATGAACTAATATCGAAGTTTGCTTTTACACGCCGGACATGCGGATACTGTGATAACGGATGGCAATTAGATATCAGAGAACAACAAAAGCCACGTGTGAGATGCGAGGTCTTCAGCTTTTTTGCATTTATGTTCTGTCTATTTGGTTTTCTGACACGGAACATTGTTTGGTCAATTATTGGTATAGCACTACGTATTGCTTAGAAAGAAATTCGCGGAAAAACGGTGGATTATATAAAGAAAACGATAAAATTCCATCGATAATCAGCATGAACTGGATAAGTACATATTTCAACAAAATAAAAATACTTGGAAATAAATTAAGAACGTTCTTTATATTCGAAATAAAAGATTAATATGTCCATTATTGTTATAACATATTAAATTTAAGTTAACTAACGTTTTCAGAGGAAATTCAAATGCATACAGAGTCGGATGTCAACGCTTCTTGGGCTCTTCGTAAACCGATCATCTCCATGACAATGGCACTTCGATTCCGATTACTCGACACTCTTTGCCAGATATAAAACACTCTTTTTAGTGAATCAGAAATGCAGAATTCGCTGTGGATTGCTGTTATAGTAATCGAGCAATATATACACATTTATTAACTGACGTAAATTAAAAACGAATTGCCGAAACATTTTTTTATCCCTTTGTACTATGATTATGATTTTGTATAAATTTGAAAGATAAACGTGAAAGTAATAAGATATGCTGATGAGTACAGTCTAAATGACCCCATATTTTCCAGTTTTCGAGTCACCCAACCGCCGGATCTACGCATAGTACAGGAACTTAAACCATTTTAAATTACGTTCTTTGTAGCGAAACAGTTCATATCCGGAATGTACTATCAATAAATGCCTAATGCTGATAACACAGTGTTGCTTTCAATATGTAGTTTAACACGAATTTTAGGGGGAGAAATGAATGAAAACCTATCGGAAAATGCCTTTTGTCTTGTATCGTGAGACAAAACTACCGAAATAGTATTTTGTCCATGATAGAAGGGAAATCGTTTAATCATATAGCCACACATGTATGCCGTATGCAAGCCAGAATAGGCTACGGACATTTTCCAGTTTGCTATAAATAACACAATGTGACTAATATTTTTTATCGGAAAGTAGCGTGGTTTGATGTTCCATTAACAAGACGCTATGCGATTTTTTAAGACCCGCGTCATGCGAACATGGGTATTATGCAATATGCTGCCAGCGTAGCTCCTGCCCAGCATGCGCATCCGCGAAGTATTGTCAGGATATGCATACTGAATAGGCTACTCTAGATATACCACGAAACCTTGCGTGCTTAATATAGCGGATAGCGTAGCCCTTGAACAGAATGTGCAAGTGCGCAGGCTGGGCTTGAGCTATGCCGCCGCATATGCCATAAGACCAATTTTCGCATGCAGTGTGTGTAACAGTATTACTTGAATGTGTGGAAAAAAAAACTGCGTCTTAATCAAATAGCAACATACCATATGTTTCGATGTTGAAGAAACAAAATCATAAAAAAAAAACATGTGAGGACACATATGACGTAATCTCAAATAGTAAAATTTGTATCTACGAACACTATTATGTGGTTAAATATACATGCACTTCATTTCAAACATATCATGCGGTGGATATGCGACTTATTAGTGAAAAAAAAACACAACAACGCTGAAACCTTTGTTTTTAATTTAATAACTTCAATTTTCTTCCTTTATTTCAAAGTCAGGATATACACCGAATATCATTTTCAAAGATATTTCTTTTTTGTGTGTCTACGCATTAGTATCGTCTTGATGATACGAATCTTACGAGCACCAACGGCAAAAGATTTTATGAAGAAAAAGGGTGTATCTGCCTCTTAAAGACCCCTTCAATCCCGTTATCTAGAGCCCTGCTATAAGTAAAATTAAACAAGATCGTGTTGATCCACATGATCCGTTGTATTTTATCTCTCTGAATCTCAAGTTACCACTTAAAAACAAGTTCCATAGAAAGACAAATATTTCCGGTTCTTACTTGAAATACATTTCTTCAGAAATCAGCATTAGAATCATATTTAAAGCTGCAATTATAATATTTATGGTATAACAAATGGTAATGTGATTTTTGAAAACGAAAAACGCCATTGGTTATATTGGTTATATTTCACATGTGATTGTATTTAAATTATGCATAGATTTCCAATGTGTCGCGCTTGACTATGCAAATTGATTCGCACTTCAAAATTATTGGTAAGAATAGCCATAATATGCATAAAAGATACAACTCGGTTATCAGAGCGCCCAATTTGTTGAAAGTCCCCGTTATCCGAAGTGTCCTTTATCGGGAATCAAAGTGCCTGCAACTTCATGAATACCATTTAATAAAACATGCTCTATCTTCGTCTATATTTCATTGAATTCTATCAAAATTTCAGCATTTGAAGCACAATGATAACTCTACATGCTGAAATTTCTTGCAATATTTCTAAATAGTTGTATTATGTTGAAATGTTTACTGTTCATGCTGTTTTCCGACCGAATTTTCTATTTTGGGGGCACAAATATACCATTCTTTCGTGAATTTGTTTCTTTCCAATACAAAAGGATACACCATTCATCAACTCGACCATGTGCTTTGCCTAAAAAACTTATCTTTAGGGTAAAACTTACCTCTCGCGCGTGGCTTTTGTTTTCCTCTGTTATCGAAGTAATTTCGGTTATCGAAGAAGCCGCATTACCTGCGTGTTTTATTCAAGCCACTTTCAGTTGAAGTACATTTTCAATTTGCAATATGTCTAATGGGCTTTAATAAAGTTAATTCATAAAGCTCTTAAACTCATGCATTGAGTGAGGGAAAAAAGTACTTATCAGAAAAATAGTCGTTACAAGACCGTGTTTAAATCGAAGTAATACACTAAGGCCACTGCGCCCTCGTGAGCTACACGCATCTAGACTTCCGGCCGTGGATTATTTGACAACAAACGATGACCTGCAAGTATTATTTCTTAATTATCATGTATTTACAATTCTTAGGGTATTGATGGCAGATTTCAGTCACAACCCATGCGTTTTAGTTTTCTTCTTCAATGTTATACAAGTAAGACAGAGCATTAGACATTGCATGGGACCAATACATACAAGCATTATTTTTGATGAACAAAACAGCATAAACATTTTAATTTGATTTTTTTTATACATACACGTATATATGTATACATTAAGCAAATAAATATATGTTTATGGTTTGCTTTGTACTAAGAATACACATACACGTGTATATTCACGTTGTACACAATAAAAAACTGTCTATTAAAGGGGCGTATCGAAGGTAAATACGGTATAACATTTTCAAAAATAATATTATCTTCCAATGCGTATTTATTAAACGGTTGCGTAACGAGTATGTATCGTTTTTATAAACGTTCCATTAATGATTTATGTTTATAAAGGGCTTATTGACGATAAATTCGGAATTACATTCGTAAAATAATATATTAAATAATAAATTGCTACATGCTTAGAAACAAACTCGTTAAAATGAATGAAATGTAAATGAAGTACCGCTATACGTATGCGCACTATCGAAAACGGGACTGTAGTGTCGTAAAATTCTCATTGAAAGAGCTGGTTTTGTTCATGCGTGAGTTCGAATCCCTCTAAAAGCACAATCAAAAAGATTTGCTTTAGCATTTCATACAGTTTTTCTTAATGATTTCACTAATATATAATTGTAATATAGCTAAATATCTACCGGAAAGGAGAGATATTGCAATGTTTAAATAAATGTCTATAATCTATATTCTTACTAAAACACCGTCGATATGCTCCATTTATATCATTCAAACGACAGAAAGTAACTTATCTTGAGCTAGAGAGTTAATCGCAGATAAACACTTATGATACAAATTTTGGTATTCGTTTGTGCATATCACGCGGGCGATAAAAGGAGCAACGGAACATGACAAACATGATAAACATATCTTAGCCATGTTTACCGTAGGTAGGCATTTATGCGTTATACACACGCGCATAATTTTATACATGGTCATATTATGGACGTGAAGCTAGACACAGTTTTCTTCGGCTTTTTTACAATTCGCCCTGTAGCAGGTATAAAGTAATAAGAAATCGTTAGAGCAATATTAATGTCTTCATTGTTCACATGAAGTTTCAATTGTTAACAAGCTGACGTCAAAACAATTCTTAGTCAACGTATATTTCCACATTTTCGCATACAGCAAGAAATTGCTAAATAGCTGTACTCATATCAGGCATATGGTAGGTGCGCACTCGTTATTCATGTAGTCGGTTAAATCCAATTATACTACGGCCGTGAATTAATATTATCTAAAAAGGTTACGTTTGACGTAACTTATTAAAAACAAAAAACAAATTAATATTTTGATGAGTATGGTTACTGATTTCTGCCCTACAAACCCGCTAAATCATCAGAACAACATATCCGACTAGCCATCACAGTAGCTCATGGGCACAAAAACGAGTAATTAATGCGTTGAGATTTCTTTCTGGAAGATACAAACACTTGTCGTATTATCGCTATAACTTTGTTGTTTGGCCTATCTGATGGATATTTAAGTCGCACACAGCAGTAACTTAACTTGTCGTATTGGCGGGCATTTGTGTTGTAATTGCGCATTGTGTTGGCCAAAATCGAACTTTCCAAACACGCAATAAGGACATGGCAGATATAAACCGCCATAGGTAAGAGATAAAAAGTAGTTTTCTGACAAGTCTCCTTTCATTGACGTTTCGACATTACGACTTTATAAAATTATAACAAAATATTTAAAAAATACAATGCATATTTTTAACTTAATAAACTTATCAAACTCGGATGTGCCTCCGGTGGATATATTAATACAGCATTCCAGACGTATTAATACAATGTTATTCACTTAACATTTTGTTGACGTCATTGTGTTTTAAATACATGACGTGTTAATATTTCAGTGAATTTTCCTTAAGTATTAAGTCTTGTACATGCAATATACATAGATGTAACGAAGAGATATAACATATAGTTCAATTCATCCCCCTGTTTGAAATGCGAAAGTATATAACAAAAATTACTTCCATGATATACCACAATAAAGTACGATCCATTACAATGCTATGGTTTATTGTTGTGGAAAAGTTCAAGTTCAACTGGAACTTAATAGTTGTGGACATACATATATATGTTTTTTTTTATATTTTGCATCATCTTCATTTTCATATGCTTCATACATTCGCTCATATGATGGTTTGCATTAACATTCTGATGGTGGTGTCATATCTAGTTTAAGTTATAGTTAGTTTAGTTATTTCATTCACTTTAATTGTTCTTCCCTTCTTACTGGACGTTTATTTGATACGCTTCATGTTTATCATGCGTCCCCTCATGTATCACTGATTAAATATGAAGAACAAAGTTGAATTGGTATCGCTTTCCCATCAGTGTTTATGCGATATTAGTATTGACAATAGATAACGAGAACTGTGTAAACGACTTCCACATCGAGGAGTGTTATGATAAACGATTGAAATAGTCAGTTGATTGCGGAATATCTTATTCAAAACACTTAATTATGGACATATAAAACATTGCATGTGAGCATATTTTGTTGTTTGTGTTTGTTCCGGTTGTGGTTTATTGTTTGATGTTTTAGCTTGTAAATTGATACCCCTCAGTCGGTAGGAAAAGAGTCTTTATTAGTCTAAATTTAAATGGACATAAATAATTTATACTTTTGTTGTTTGTTTTCTGAAAATGTTTGGTTCTCGATGTCTGAATATGTATGTGGTTACAAGATTAACATAACACATCTTTTCAAACTGCCATATCAAACACGTTGAGACAACCAGCGTCGTTGCTTTGGTTCATTCAATGCATTTTTTCGGGATTAAGTTTTTTGATAAACTATTGTTTCATCGTTGCATGTGTTGACAGGTTTATATATGCTCGTATATGTAGACAGTCGTTTGATCGGTTCAAAAGTATAAAACGGATGAAAAGCACAACATTACAATATATCGATTGTATTTTGTTTGAATACAGTGGTTTATTTTATTACTATGATTGGCACAGGCTAGACACCCCATGTAATAAATTTAAGATTACATCTTAATTGAAAACAATTTATTCGATTATATGTATGTTTGACATGCTCCATATTAAGTATTGTTGATTTATTTATTAAACTAGGAGGATGCTTTTAAAGGTGATGTTAGAGGCAATTCTGCTTCTCGTGCTCAGCAGTCTGGTGAATTGCTATCCGTGGGATGGTTCATCTGGTAATTGCATTATGTAACTTCGTAGATATAAATAATCATTATCGTTGTTCTAAATTATTATTAGTAGATAAATTAGTATTAGTATGGAAAATTAATATTGTAAATGTATGCATATATGTAATTATTATTTTTTTTTAGTGTTTGTGGAAGCTGATCAGACTGTTGGTAAGTACATTTCTAATGTCACAGATTTTGAATTATTGGGGGATGAAAGAACAATAATCATTGGACAAATACGTATTGTATCATTTATTCGTGCATACCTCCATCCACCATTTAACATAGTATTACATGCATGCTATGTGTCAATCTGTGAAACGTTGAAACGAATGTTCAGTTTCAATTATCAGATAACATGAAATAAAATCATAAGTATTGAGAAAAAATCTAAAAGCTTATGTTATGTTCTGTATTTTGTTTATTATTACATGCTTGTTTTATACTATAGTTTCCTATTTGTGTTAAGTGCTTAATTTGTTAAAACAGAATGCGTGAAATAAACGAAAGCATTTTTTTTCACAACAACAGGTCAGCCTATACCCAACACGACTACTGTCATAGACGCCCAATGTAAGGCACCAAATATAACATCATCGAATGCAATGTCTGGCATGTTCATTTTCAAATCGAACAGCACTCATATTTGGCTTGAACAACACAAGAATATCTCGGACGAGTTCTACGCAACAAAAGGATGTGTAAAGGTATATTTCTTAGCTCAAATGAGCACAATGTGCTCAGTGTGAGCTTTGTTATCTCTTTTTTACCGTCAAACGTCGTGCATGTGCTAGGCACGTTTTTATTCTACACATTGCATTTACAAGAGCTTAACTATATTTTACAAACGAACAGTTCAATAATGTTCTTAACTGAAAGCACTCGGCATCCAATTTTTATAATTGGTATACATGTATAAGATAATTTGGATATGGTACATTAAAAATATAACACATAATCTAGGACAAACTGTTCAATTTGCATGACCATTGGGATTATTGTAGATGTAGTACTTATTTAAAGTTATTTTTGGTAGCTGTTATAAAATCATCAAATAATATGCTGTGTATTCAAACTGTATGAATACAAATCCGATTGGTTTCATTTAAGCCGGCTGAAGTGTTGTATTTTGTAAAATATTACTTGTTGGTAGTGCTTAATTTCTGCTGTGACCAAAATGTGTGATATTTCTTGATAATACGAAATAGAGTGTGTAAAAACTTAATCATATAATAGTTCTATAATAAAAATGCATTTTATTGATGTAAGTCATTATATTATTATTTTTTCATTGGCCGGCAATATGTTGACGTCTAACACACTACCACTAAAACTGATTACGCTATATAACGAAAGCCGGGTAAACATCATACAGAAGAAAAGCAATTTCTTGTTCTTAACATAAAATGGCGAATCGGTAAAAACTCAGACACCTGTATGCAAAATTACCGCTTCTGTCAACAAACGTCAACATAAATTGGTCATGTTTGCTATATACATTAAAACCTCGCATCCAAGTTTTATGGAGTTGTGTAACAAAATAACTTAAAATGTAATCTTTGAAACAACAAGGCCCAGTGGCGTAATACTTGGTATATAAAAAAAAGCGCATGTTTTAGGCATCAGAAGGTTTATATAAACATAGCTGAATGCAAAACCGACTGCCATGTTTATGTCCCCCAGTCTATACTGGGGGACATATTGTTTTTGCCCTGTCTGTTTGTTGGTTTGTTAGTTTGTTGGTTTGTTGGTTTGTTTGCACAAACTTTAACATTGGCCATAACTTTTGCAATATTGAAGATAGCAACTGGATATTTGGCATGCATGTGAATCTCATGAAGCTACACATTTTGAGTGCTGAAAGGTCATGGTCAAGGTCATCATTCAAAGGTCAAGTATATGGGTCAAAATCGCTCAAAAAGGGACATAGTGTTTTACAATCACATACCTTATTTTAATTCTGAAACTATATATAGAATTATCATTTTTATATGAAGATGTTTTGTTAACTTTAATTAAAAGAAGAATTCTGGGCGCGCGTATGAGTAAGCGGCAGCGCGAGTTTAACCTAAAGATACTAAAACATAAGTATTATTTTAAAGCAACTGCTGTATGAATAATTAGCTATTTATTATTATTTTCAGGAGATTAAAAATGGTGTGGAAATAATCACTTATTCTTGCGGCATGGACGTTCCTAGGGTAAAAACAGTACTTCTAGTACAACTTCTTCTTCTACTTATACTACTTTTTTGACCACTCTACTACTACTAATTCTTAAAAATCTACTACTTCTGCTACTAATAGCCCCTCCCACTTACAAAACTAATACTACTAATGCAAGACTTCTACTGCCACTTATGTCAAAGCTACTTCTACGTATAAAAATAAGACTAAAACAACAACAGCAACTATAACCACGTTTATCATCATCATCATCATCATCATCATCATCATCATCATCATCATCATCATCATCATTATCATTATCCTCCTTGTCGTCGTCGTCGCCGTCGTCGTCGCCGCCTCCACCGCCGACACCACCACCAACACCACCACCACCACCACCACCACCACCACCACCACCACTACCCCCACCACCATAACCAT